>JAYJLV010048912.1:0-20539 GCA_036873485.1 Torymus texanus
ATTGATAAATTAATAAAAAATAATGTATTTGACCTTGAAATTGAGACACCCCGAAATTTTTAGAGTTATAGGTATCTTAAAATCCTGAGGTGATAGACTAAAATTAAGGTCATATTTGAGATCAGCACATCAAAATATATAAGGATATGATAATAAGTGTTCTGGACCAGACCACTTTCTTTTTTTTGTGTGGCTGTGTTATTGATTATAGTCTTTTCTCCCGTCACATGTACATTTCAGTGAGGGGTCCATTACTTTTTCAACATCCGGTAAAAAATGTTATTAATACCGTTACAGAAATTACTTACATAGAAGTTAGTTTCCTTGCGAAATTTTGCATAGTCTTTACTAATAAATGCATACGATGCATAATTTTGTGCTGCTTTCACTTCAATAGTCCCACCTGAAACACCTATTAGTTAATAATGATCTTAATTATACAAGTATGTAACTTTCGATTAATTATAGTTATATTTTTTTATTTACTAGTCATATCCATGCACGCTTCACTTGTTTTATAAAAACGAAATCAACAAATATTTTAGACTTCATTACTGTACTTTTTATAAGCACTATCTTTCAGATAGTATAATATATTATTTATAAAAAATAACAGGTTTTAATTCGAAAGTTTGAGGTTAGGATACAAATCAGAACAGCATTTATTTTGTAATTAAATTATTAGATACAAAATTTTAATCAATTGAGATATTGAATAATTTAATGATTATTTTATTGATTTACTCAACTGCACATATAAATAATTTAATTAATTTCTATATCAAAATATTTTATTTTATAATATCAGAGGACATTTTGAATTTTAACGCTATTCAGACCGGATATTCGAACCATCAACTAAGCGCATTAGTCCTTTAAATGCTTCACAACATCCAGTCATCTCTTTTTTAAGAGAGGATAGTTATATTTTAAATAAAACTATTTTTTCATTACATTCTTTATGAAATTTCCAAAATAATCATTATACTTGGATAAGTGTTACAGTTTCTTAGAATACGACATACATCATTACCAGGTTACCACGATCTTCGTATACAATTAATCACAACTACAATGGAAACCTTGCTATGCATAATCAAAGGCATAAACCATTGTGTAAAAGATGACTTGAACATAATTAACTAATATAACATGAAAATAAAATTTTTAAAGTTACTTATAAATTTCTTTAACGAAATAATGATAATTAATATTTTCTTTAAATAAACCATCCTCTTTATTTAACTAATAAAAAAAACATTATTTTTATTAGCTTTTGAAATGTATAAAAATAATGTCAAAAAATCAAAATGTTTAAATGTTCTTTTTACATTGTCTGAAGATCTTACATCTGTGATAAGTTCGTATCCAGTATTTGGAATCAAGTCTTGGATTTGAGAAAAATCATCAGTAAAGATACTCACTGCAGTTGTAGGTGGATGGGCAGCACTGTCCCTCGCGGACGATCGGTTTGCAGCCCTGGAGCGGTGGTGCACAGGCAAGGGGCACGCAGCGGATCGCACCCATGGCGCAGAAGCAATTATCGCAGGCCGCCTTCCACGCGATGTCCCGCACCATTTCGCCCTCCTGGTAAACGCGCTGGTCCGTCCGACAGCCTTCGGGGGTCGGCCAGCACATACGCATGCACATAACAATGCCGACGCTCAATTTTCAATTATACGCATATATAACCCTCCCCACCTCCTCCTTCAATTATCCCGCGGATGAGTTTATGCATAAGAGGAGGCCCGAGTGCGACCGACGAGGGAAATGCAGCGAATGTAAATTGTCCGATGGTGGGCTAGGCAGTGTAGTCGGTCGTGGGATATCTTATAGAGGATACTTTTGTTATATGACTTCTAAATCTCAAATAATGAATTATTATTATTTCAGTGGCGGCAAGGCAATCATTATTCACAATGAAGACTGTATACTAGTGTAGTAGTGCATTTTATTTTAACTATTTTATGATAAAAATTTAATTTCACTGCTTAAAATTTAATTTTAAATTCATTAACATGTTTTATAGTCTAAAGGCATACCGTTTTTTTATTATGAAGGAATGAGTTGAATGTTGACTTAAAAAAATTTCATTTCACTTATATAGCAACGTAAAATTATGAATTAGTGTTTTTATTTTATTCAATAATCAGATGTACATACTTATAATGGTGCTAGTAATTTCGGTAATAGCCTATTAGTCTTACACTTTATCGATAAGCCATTACGGTACCGGTTTTGGTAGGACATAATTTGAATTGCATCTCAAATTTCAGTTTATAAATAAATTAATTTAGCTTTGACTTTTGATTTTATATTTTATTAACTTTTTATTTGTAGTATAATGGTCTAATTTACGAGGCCCAACAATATATCTCTTGCACGAACGGTTTAGAAAACTATAAAATAGGTATTTCGCACGTAGGAATTTTAAAAGCAACAGCGGACAGATGCACTATGCGTAAAAAGGAAAAGGCTATTACAATGGCCATACAACGATCGCGTGAGCCCTTAATTGCGCTCTACAGCGAACGTTTCGTGTACACACGGGCAAGATTGAGGTTGGGTTTATACAAGCCATATATATATATATATATATATATATATATACACACACACACACAAAGACGAACACTCACCGTTTCTTGAGATAGCAGCGAGGGTCGTCGAGAACTCGGCCTGACCTGCGAAACGAATAAAATAGCCCGTAATTAATTCGCCGACATGGTAAAATTAGTAGTTTATTTACACGATTTTGTTTAAATATTTCTATATGACTATTTTTATCTACTATATAACAAATAGTGGGTTTTATACCATATTTTTAGAAAATTAAAAGCGTTTAAAATGAAGTACTCCACTCGGCTGAAATTTAAATTCAAATTAAACTTGTTTTTGTTTTTCATCAACATTCTCATTACCTACCTTCAAATTTAAAAGGCTAATTTTCAAGTATAATGAATTTCAGTTTTTAGGGCATATTTCAGGTAAAACTCCATTATATTTTAATATATATTTTTTAAATCAATTAGCGAGATCACCTCATGTTATGTTTAATGTGAAAGGTTAACAATGTAAAATTATTTTCAGATATTTAAGTTTTAATTGAAATAGTTTCATACACTGAGAAAAAAGGCGTTAGTAATGTTTACTATATTGTATAATAAAATTGAATATTGCTGTCTTCTCTGTATTTTTTAATCAGTTAAACTATAATATATTAACGATATATATATCGATATAGTTTCAACAGCTATAAATTATAGTAACTAAGTTTTTGTACGGCAAGCAATATTTTATGGGATATTGAACTTTACGTAATAATTTAAATTATACTATGTGGAAAAACAGTTTTTACCATATTTTTATTCTGGATTTAACAATACTACATAGTTTGAAATTAAAAAGCCTTGTATCAAAATTAGCAGTAGTTATGGTAAAAATTAACAGAAATAAAAGTATCCGTTCCCAGATTTTACTGTCGTACTCATATAAAACAATATTTTTGCAAGTAATTATTGCTATATTGTATGATAAACGTAAATACCTTACATAGTTTATATCGACAAGTACAACCTATTTACATTCACGTCCTTTAGTTGATAGTAAATTCTTAGAAGGTGACTTGTACGATTAGACTAGCTACTATATATACGCGAAAAAAATCATTTCAGTAAGCTGTTGAACACGAAGAATACACCGTAATATGATATCTTGAAAATCTTGATAAGTAATTTGAAACTCTTGTAAAATACAGCAACAGTGAAAACTTTGAAAAATTAAATAGAGTTGAAATAAATAATTCTAAAATTATGGAGGGCGTAATTCTTCTATTAGAATTTGAGGGCTTGCCTATATTTGGTAAAATTGTTTCTATATATAAAAAAAGCTTTCGTAACACAGTCCATATTCATGATTTTTTTGTGGTTTGTAAGTTATATGAAACAGTTTCCATATGTGAGCATTTAAGTTTGCCCGAAGTTATTGAAACTCAAGACGAACAATTAGTATCGTTAGATAAAATTACGAATATTGATTCTTCTTTTATTTATTACGCAAAAAAAACGATAATATTATATTCTGTAATAAACATGAAAAATAAAAAATAAAATTAATTTTTATTAAATGTCAATCTGTCTTTTTATTTTCCAATATTTTGAATGATCTGTACCATGTATATGAATTGTAATATAGCCTAGAATACAAAAAAAGAACATTTAGTATGAACAGTTTTAGGCAAACTTTACTATATTGATTTAATAAATTCTAATATTCACCTTTGCTTTTCAAATATTTCCATATAAAGCAATATTTTATAATACTTTTATGGTAAGAGTTACTATATTTTTTCTCAGTACTATATTATTGTAGTATTCTCTTGTTAATTTTAAATACTCCCTTAATTTGTTACGTAACTTTTGAACCACTGGTTTGCTTTTTTATGAGAACAGGTAACGACCGCTACAACCATAAAATAAAATTTTTTTTTTTTCAATATTGTTTTATTTTTAAAAAATCTTCTATTTATAATATACATAAAAGTTTATCGCGATATCATTTTTTGTTTTTTTAATATAACTTTTCCATAAAGTTTTTTAACAAATAATTTCAAACTTTTAGCTTATTAATTTTTTGCGTTATCTTTACGTAAAAAAATAAACCAGTTTCCAAAATGTTTTATTTTTCTTTACCTATACCTTTTCATTTACAAATCTGGTCATGCCTTTCACTTCATTCTTACGTATTTCAAAAAATTGTCAGTCTGGGTGATCCTCCGAGATTTACAAGAAAAAAAAACGAAAAGCAGAAGGACAAGTGCTTCATGCTCGCGGAATACTCACGGGTGCAGTTGTAGGCGACGGGGCAGCAGGAGTGTGGCGCGTAAAGCGGTGCACATCCGGGCAGCGGGAGCAGGCACTTGGGCCGGATGCATCTTCGCGTGCCGGAAATGCAGTAGCAGTACTCGCAGCGTCGCGAGCCCATCATCGCAGATCCCGGCGCGTACCGGACGCCCTCGTAAAGGCATCCTGCCGCTAGCAACACACACGAAACATACACGTATGACGCCGATTTATATAATGCCTCAAAAGTATATAAAAAGAACGCGGCAAAAGACTTGTGCTTCCGCGACGTCCTCTCGAATGACTCGTTACGGTTTAGCCAAGAGATAGCATAATATCCTTGACAAATCCTCGTTAGCATATTTTCTCTTTATGAAATCCTTTCATAATGAAGAGAGAATGATTAGTAATAATACGTTATTAATATGGGATATTAAATGGTGCAAAATTGAAATTACATGATTATTCCGAAAAAGAAATTTTATTTTGAAAACATCAATATATAATTTACCTAACTTAGTAGCGAGTATTCTGGTATTTTACTTTTAATTTCGATTTAATTTGAGCAACATTATATAACTATATTATAATAATTTATGTCGAACAATATATATTTTTTTCGGTTCCTTGCGCGAAGGTTTACTTCTCGTGTCTGGCTATAGTGTGTGAAGTACCCAATTTGCACGTTTTGTAGTATAGTCTGCAAAGTAATCACTATGCACATTATATATAGGCAGATATATAAAAGTAGAAAATTACGCATACTGAGTTGAAAATTGTACCATTTGTGAATCAGTACATTTCCACACTTGATAAGAAAACTAGTATACAATACTCGTGCGAACATTAGTAGAAATTGAAAGAAAAACTAGCCAATAATTGCCTAATTTTGGCTATAAACTTGCTATTCTTTTTTAGTTGATAGTTTTAACCAATATATGGCAAGAAACTGACGATAATTTTTAATTTCTAGTTCAATTAGAAAATTCAATTAGTATTAAATAATTGAATATACCTACTCGAAAGAAATATAATATAAACCATATTACAAAAATATAGAATACAAAATCACAATAACACTAACTACAAAATAATAGAACCACTACAAATTTAAGTGCAATATAATCTTAAGCAAAATTTATTTTCATCTTAAACAAACTATTAGAATATTTACAATATTTACAATTTAATAATTTGTTAAATGAAATTGTTACTATATTATAAGATTATATCACTGTTAATTAATTAAGCAAAATAAGTAGAATAAGTATAAAAGGTGAATTGTATTAAAGGCTAATGGCCTTCCAACCAAGCGTGCGTGCTCATGGATGTATGGCTGGCGGATATACTACTAGTATTTCTAAACCAGCATTTTTTTTTACCTTAGTTGTAAGTTAGGTTTAAGTTTGCCGGACAAGCAAACAGAGCAATGTGCCCTCTGCTGGATTACTTATGTAATGTTATAAATGGTATTATAATTGCGGAATTTGTAAATTCTTGTAATTATTGTACTTGACTCTGGTTTAATAAATACTAAATAATAAATACTAAATACTAAATACCTTCTTCTATTCGCGAATGATGTGAAGTCGAAACTGCTGCTTTTGAACGCTGCAAGATATTTTCATTTTCATCTGTAACAGTACACAAAAGTTCATAACATTCAATTGCTTGCAAAAAAAATAACAAAATGAATACTGTAAAAACCATACACCCAACACCAATATTGCTGTCGCCGAACACAACTCTTACCATACAAAAACTCCACTTGCTTACTCGGCGTATTGTTATTTAACTGGTAATGAAATATCCGTTTTACGCTTTCAAATTCACTCTTTTCCTCACCGACATTTGAATAAATTTCTCTGCCACTTCGCGATGACTGGTTAATTGCTTTATTTCTGCATTATTGCATGCGCGCGACTCGTCTAATGGGTTTTCGTCCCGCGGCGGCACACTTTATGCGTGCGGCGCTCGATTAAATGACTAATGAATTTCAACTGTATGTTATACGAGCTTAAATTATTATACAAAATTGTAGCCACGTCAAAGGAATAGCTCAACGAAAAGGGAGTACGTGAGAGAAGGAGAGAAAGAGGAAATGTTGGAAAGAAATAAATGTGTAATGTAAATAAGATAATATATAGAGATTCTTTGTAAAATAAATTCCTATGCAAACTAAAATGTTCCATTATTTAATTAAAATTTTAAATAAAATGATGAGTACGTGGAGTATTTTATTTTAATTATATTCCAAGCATAGTAGCTTATATAATATTCTAGATTCGTAATATCTGAATGTCTAACACTTCATGTAGTTATTCTTGGTAAACTATATAGTGGCATACCATTATCTTTTTGAGAAATCTGCAACATTCTTAATGCTGTTAGCAGTAAGGTTCTGCTTTTTTTTAACACTAAGCGATAAGTCAATCTCAGCACTGATGACGCATGGCAGGATCAGTGAAAAGCTGACCGAGTAAAATTGAAAAGTTACACCTAGAACTTGAAAGGCATAGCAAATGAATCGAAATAAATCGCAATCCAATGACCGTGCGATTGGCTCAGCTCCACCGCTCCACCTATCTTCACCGCAAATCCCGAAAGTCATTCGTAGAGCATCGACCTAATTCAAAAAGAAGTCGGCAACGAGATAACCCCCTCGAGCAAGAGCGTGCGTTTGTTAGTTAAATGGGCAATCGGTGTGATCGATTTCGGCTAGCGTACGAGGGCGCATGCAAAGTTAATGTCGCGTTTCACGAACCGCATCCGATCTACGTCTGGTCCCATCGATTCGCCGCATCCTGCACGCGTAATATATAGGATACATACCCTCATCGCTACTGCCGCTGCAGACGAGTTCGGGACAGCAGACGTTCTCACCGGGTGGCCGAGTGCGGCAACCGAGTGGTGCGGGCTGCGGTAAGTGCGGGCAGACCCGCAGCCGACAGCGGAGCGAGCCCTCGACGCAGCGGCACTGGAGGCACGGTTCGGGCGTCGTCACTGATGCGCCCTCCTGGTAGCGTCGACCCTCATAACGGCAACCTGGAATAAGATAAATCGCCATCGGTGCTGAATTCATCGTGAATAGTTCAAGAAAATCGTTATAAATGTAACATGGCAATATGAAAAAAATGGATCTGTTTAAAAACGATATCTGCTTTACTAATACCCCTAATTTTCATAATATTTTCGAGAATTAAACAATTCAATGATAAATTCACAGTTATCCTAACTTTTTCTCAATAAATGTTCCACCTATAAATGAAAAAAATTAATTTCCGTTCCTTATGAAAACGATTCGGTCTAATTTGAAATATATTGTTGCTCGTACGAGGTACAGGAACCTGGTACGACGAATACTCTGTTTGACTTAATTGGATATAATACACATTGCTTTAAAACGAAATATTATACAATTTTTTCTATTTTTTCATGATAGATTTGTGTTGCTACTTATAGTATGTATATCAATACATCTGCAAAATAGATGAAATACGGTGATTAGAACAAAACTTATGGAACGTATCATCTGCCACTGCAAATGGGAAAGTGCTGATAATTTGAATTTAAGAGCATTGTTATATACTTTGCACAACCTAAGTAACATATCATTAACAACATCAAACGGTTATTAACTACTTAATCAAGCTGCATTCTCAGAAAAAGAGTTAATTTAAATGACCTTTTGTTTTGTATATTTCAATATAAAATAGCTTTAGTTCTGACTCGATATTGCATATACACAAGCGACATTTGTGCCAATGCAAACTTCGTAGCTGAATCAGAACCGTATGAAAGGTACCTCTGTAGCATGATTCACGGTAAATTAGACGTTTTAGCGTATCCCAGTTATGCCATATCAGGCAACCGAATTATCCCATCTCCCCCTCTCTACCTCTCGATGTCTGACATACATTGAACAGGAGTATTCCCGATATGGCTTGGATCAGACTGTCAGGTACCCCTAACATGGCCTGAATAAGGCTAGAAGGGCACTTTTCATACTTTTGATATGTTCTAGATAAAACTAAAGAGGTACCTCTGTAATAGATCAGACCAATATATACCAGTACTCTTGCCACAGTTCGGATTTGGCTATGGGGGTACCCTTGATATGGCGTGGATCAGTATAAGAAGTTAACCGTGATATGGTCTGTATCAGACTAGGCAGTTACCACTAATACGGCCCTCGTTAGAATACAGTAGTTTGAATATAATCGAAACCTAGCTATAGGAAACCTCTGAGGGATAAAAAGTTACTCCTAATTGTGCCTTTATCAGGCATCCCTGGTACAGCTATTTGGTACCGAATCAAACTATTAAGGTACCTTAAGAGTACCTTATCGACCTTTATTAGACTGCGGCTGTACCTTAGATACTAACTAAATACATTATTTCTTACATTATAGAATTTACAGAACTAACCAAGGCTAGAGGAGTTACTCTTCCACGATCAGGCATGGATCGGCATGGATCAGTCTGTCGAGGTCACCTAATTGAGGCTATTCGGATCATCTATGTAGGTAAATTAATAGAATTCGTATCAGCCTATCGAAGTTACGTATAATGTAGCCCGTATTAGGCTACCGAAAACCCGAACTACGGCGTGGCAATACCTGTACTTTGATACGATATGCAACAGCATATGGAGGTACACCGATGTGATTTGGATCAGTTTAAGAGGATTATACCTGATATAGGACTAGATTACTAGGATACCTCTTACATTGTCAAATGAACCTTTAAAAAGTGTAAGATACACATATATATACACTAGTGCAAAAACAAAAAGTTAAAAATTTAAAATATTAAAAAAATGTATGTTTCGATTTAGGGTAATTAAAAACATCGATAATCATGGAAGTACATATTCAATTTCGATCTTTCTTTCTAGACAATTTTTATAACCCACCAAAAAAAGTGTCATGCTTTTGTTTAATAATATTTCTATTTATTAAAATTTACGTATTTACATATATGATTGTTGTTTTCGTTATTGTGAACAAAAATATAATATGTTTAAAGTCACATAAATTTGTCTTATTTTAGATATTTTTTATTTACTTTTTCCTTAGAATCTTCGTTTTGCCCGGGTCGTCCCTAATATTCTTTTAGCAAGGTAGACGTCAACAAGATTGCGGTTTTTGGTCTTTTCACCGTCCGCCAGGCCTTAAAAACAAGCGTACGAACGCGGGTCCCACGTAACCAACGGCATTCTTTGCGCGAAGCTCTCTCAGTCTCGAGAGGGCTCGTTCCACCACGACCCGGCAAGTTTTCGACGTCATTAATTCTCCCTCTTCTCGCGCGTGGGCCGCAGACGCTCGATTCGGATGCTTAAATTAGCGCGAGCTTGCGCCGTAGTCGTGCACCTACATCTACGCCTGTTTGCTGGGGGTCGCCTCTGCGATCTCGAGAAATGGCGAATTAATGAGTTATTACAATGACACGAGCCCGCCGGATGGTTAATTAGTTTTCGAGGAGCTCGCGTCGTCGCCCGCCACAGAAGAACACCGCACACTCTAGGGAAGAGGGTGTATAGTTACGCGGAGGCCCAGACCCGAGTTTACGTTGGCTTTGGCGTGGACGACCAGACCGTATTGTTCGAGTTTTGTGGATGGACTGATTTGTGGAGAGTGAAGGGGAGGAGCGTATGTGCGCCAGCCGACGAACTCGATGTAATGCGGATTAGTGAAATACGAACGCCGCACAAGACCGGAATAATGGTGCACGCGTGGCTTGCGTATTCGAGCGCATATACGTGTCGCAGGGCATCAAACTTACGAGCGTAATTCACCAATTGCCGCGGTGTACTGGGTATTGGCGTCGTAATTATTAGTGCTTGTTCTGACTTCACAATAAACATAAATGCATGTTGATCTTACTTATCTTCTATTAGGCAATATAACACTCTTTTACATAAGTTTCATACCCTAATAGAACAAAATATTTTGAAAGATTGTAATATTATAAAATATTTGTACAATATTTCTCAGATGCATCTAAAATATTTTTTTTCAAACCACATAAAGATTTTATTGAAATATTTAAAAATTGGAGTAAAAATTATCAGATCGACTTGAAATTTGGTACGAATATAGTTTTGTTTTATATCCACAGGCTAAGTACGTTGCCTAGAAATATCTGATTGTTACGAAAAAAGCTATTGGAGGTTAAATATTTTTCTATAAAGTTTTTGAATACCTTTTTTTCAAAAAATTCTTTATTAATTGACTTGAAATTTTAACCACTTATTAAACTGTATTAATACAGGACTGGGTTAAATTTTTAAGAGATTTCCTTCATGTATTTCTAGAAAAAAATATTTTAGAAAAAACTAGTTATTTCGTTGTTGTACGATAATTGGAGTAAAAATTATCCGATCGACTTGAAATTTCGTACGAACATAGTTTTTTTATCTCTATAGGCTGAGTTCGTTGCGTAGAAATATCTGACTGTTACGAAATAAGATATTGGACGTTAAATATTTTTCTATAAAATTTTTGAATAGTTTTTTCTCAAAGAATACTTTATTAATTGACTTGAAATTTAAACTACTTATTGAACTCAATTAATACAATAATGGGTTAAATTTTCAAGTGCATCCTTTATTTGCTTTTGATGAAAAATATTTTAGTAAAAAGTGGTGTTGTCTTGGTTATACTATAACCGGCGTAACAATTATGCGATGAAGATGTCTAATATATTGGTAATATAATATATTTTAATTTATTCTGACAAAATAATAATGGAATAATATATAAAGTTTGAGGAAGCTAAGTGCCAATGTATTGGCAGCGGTTTTTAAAAAGATATTAATAGAACCATTTGTGTAATATATTTCAAAATCTTACAAAAATATTATAATATAATATCTCAAAAAATTTTTATGTAATGTGATTAATAACTATTTCAAAATCTTTTAAAAATATTTATAAAACATATTTCTTTTGATGAATATAAACATATTTTCTTGAAATGTTCATATATGAATACATTTCAAATTTCTGACATTTGCTTTCGATAAAACACTGACTATTTATTACTGATATTTCAAAATAACATAATATAGTACTTATTCCAAGGACGTTTTAAAATAATTATGTAATGGATTATTTTTTAACTCTCATAAATGTAATATAATAAGTATAATCATAGTTATTAAATTAAAATGTTTGAACAATTTCATAAAAATTGAATATCTGCAGTAATTAACTTTATATTAATTAAGAATACCAGAGCCTATATCAAATGTCATAATTACTGACACTGTATAGTATTCTAATTTATTCTTTTGGAATTTGTGTTTTTTTACTAATTTGATTGACATCCACTGTCCGTTAGCTTCATTCATACATTAAGTCCGCGCTTAAGGGGATATTTCCTAGAGCGTTAATAAATGATACTACAAACAAACAAACAAACAATGAAAGACTGCGATAATATTTAAAATTTTTAAAATGAATTTAAATAATTTAAAACCGACTACGAATCTGTAATTGCATATCCTTTTAAGAAGCATCTGAAATAATTTTTTAACCTCATATATATTTTAATACTAGCTATTGACATTAAAATTATACCCGAAATATTACTATTTATATACTAGTGTAGCTTTAGTATTCTACAGAGTATCAACATTCAATACGTATTTATTTTTGAACAACCAGCAAACACAAAGTTGTCAATTCTTATTCTAGGGCTCGAAAAAAATCACTTTAAATAAATCTTTGCACTCTAGGCCGTGAACATTGATTGCCCAGTTAACATATATCAACAGTAGATTTTTGCGTCATAAGTTGAAAAAATAATATACGAGAAATTCTATAGCAGGTCATTGTCAAAAATGATCTTGTAGTGACACTTTTTCACCAAATATTAACTTTTCTTATGGGAATTCAATTTGATAAAAATGGACGAAAAACAATCACTGATGACTGATCAATATCAACATTAGCGTAAATTAAAGTTATCTCAATCTACTTTAATTCTTCAATTGTAGAAAATTTATTGGTGCTCGTGGGAGCCTTCATTACTCAGTCATCGGTGACCATTTTTTGTACATTTTTTCTATGTTAAATTCCCATAAAAGAAATTAATATCTGGTGGAGAAAATGTCGAAAGACCGTTTTTGAATCTTGATAACAATTCAGCTCATCGATTGCATATGACCTATAGAACGAGAAAACAATGATTACATAGATGTGCTTTAAAAACATTTTTTATTTTTTGAACCTTCTAAGTGTGAATAAACTGTAGAATTTTGCATATGCAACTCGAGCGCAAGGTAACTCGGATGAGAATCACCTTGCACCCTCGTTGCGTAATATACCATTAAAATGCCAAAATTACAATATTTCATCTTGTAAACGAGCTACATCCGAACCCGCAAGCAGCATCTCGTATCTCTCTATCATAAAGTGACACCGTCTATATCCTCCTATACATACATCAACTGTGAATAAACCAGTCGCGTATATGTGCTCTCTCTCTCTCTCTCTCTCTCTCTCTCTCTTCCTCTTTCGCTTCGCCATAATAAACGAGGGCGTCGAGTGTGCGTGCTACGGTCGCCCTTGAAAGCGTACGACTGGCCAGCCAACGCATCGCACACACACACATGTATATATACCCGCTACATCGTCGCTCGCACGTGTAGCTATCGTTTCGCCTCCCATGTAATATACTGCAATGCGTTCATGAATGAAGAGAAAGACAGAGAGCGAGAGACGCACGCGACCTTCCCTGCGAGCGCATTCCCATCTGATCGCTCACGAACCGCATTCTCCTATAGCGCGCGCATGTGTGTACACGGGCGTGCGCGCATGTTTGTACACGGGCGCGTCTTTTTGCTCGCGTTTCATGGTGCTTTAGTCACGTACGCCACTCGCTCGGCAGACGCCCTGGGGCCTGTGCGCCGCTGGTCCGCTAAAGCTCTCAGTCCGCGAGCGATCGTCAGCGCGCGCGGACCGATCGGTCGAGAGCACAGTTTCTGCTACTTAAAGGAGATTGTCGGTTGTTGCGAAGGGATATGAATGAGAAAAGATCCATCGAAAATTTGGAAAGAATCGATTTTTAAACATAAACGTGTACAGAATAAATCTTTAGTGTAAATCAAATACATACACAGAGAAAAAAAATCGTTACAATTAATGAATTATGCTTTTAAATACTACACGCGAGTATTATTTGTGATAAAAGAGAATTCAATTATTCTTAAGAAATAATTTAAAGTATTACATTCTCCTGTTATTAATAGAAATAATCCGTGTTCTTATGGTGAAACTCATATGTCTTAATAGTTATGGAACCATGACTTTAATATAAGAAACAATGTTAAACGAGTGGTTACTTAACTGATAATGAATTTCTTTAACTATTAAGAAATATTCGTTTGTCCATATCCAAATGTCGATTCATTAATAGTTAATAATATTCCTTTAATATATAGTAATTACATACCTAGGCCAGTAAAATAAGAAATTTCTCAGATCAAATGTAATTGTCGGCCGAGGCGAAGCCGAGGTTTCTATAATTACAAACATTATTTGTATCGCCTTTTTTTAGAATAGGAGTTATGTAGGCAGATTTCCATCTATCAGGGAAATTGACTGTACGTAGGGAGAGAGTAAAAATCGCATATAGCTGTTTAACGAACGATCTAGCATAGTTCGCGATGAAACATGCCGGCAAACCATCAGGTTCCAGCCCGCACGTAGTTTTCATGGACTTGAGTGCAAGTTCAACATCAAACTGGGATATAGGGATTTCTGAGATCGCCTGTGAGTCGAGTTCTAGCAGAAGGTCAAGAGTGACTATATAATAATATAGTTTGCTGAAATGAGAAGCAAAAAGATTTGAGATATTTACACCACCGGAAGCCGACTCATCGCTTAAATACACGGAATTCAGTTGACACTAGCGAGGGTGTTGTTAACAGCCTCGTAATTAGCATGTTTGAAGTCCCGGTATGATGACATCGATTGAAGTTCTGATTTGTGATAGTGATTAATCAAGAAAGCCGAAGGGGGGGGGGGGTGATGAGGGTCGACTTTAGACAGAATATCCGGTGGTTGAAGAACAGTAATTCGATCCAGGTTGTTGAAGAATAGATCCAACGTGTAGTTTTTGAAAGCATTCAGGACTGGGTATCGTTGGACTAGATCGAGATGTGATAAAGAGTCACGCATGTATGTCGCATTGTCGATGATAGTAGGTGGGACGTACTGAAGAGTTCGGAAGTCTAGGGGATCATTAGTTCAGAGAACATCCGGGACATTGTAGTCACCAAAAAGAGCCAGATGACACCCCGCATTTACGAACGTCACTTTTTCGATTGTTTCTATATGTTGTTGAAACAATTCATGAGAACTACACGGTGGCAAGTAGACTCCGCCAAAAATAATGCTAATTCTAACGAAAATCTGCTCCACTGATCCGTGCGGCACTAATATGCGGGTGCTGTTCAGATGATTCCTGACGACAATCAAGGCTCCACCTCTTTTCGAACATGCCGGGAATAATTACGTCGGGTTGTAAGATACACAGCGCAAGATTTTGTTTAAAGCGTTGAACTTGGACCGCAGACTTCTAACATTCTGATAGTAGACATTAAAGCCTAGTGAGCTAGTTTTAAAAAATTTTTTGGATCACCAACATAGCCATTAACATCAAGAGCAGATGGAACGCCAAGTTTGTATCTTACACGTAGTTGATCGTCCGAATGCCATGAATTGTGCTTGGCAATGTCACTGCTTAAATTACGTAGGTACCCTCTCTGCTTTGGGGTTCTATCTGTACTAGCTCTAATATCTGATGGTAGGAAGCGATTCCTGGATAAAACGGTGAAGACTTGATCCTTCGGGTCTAGTTGTACAAGCACGCGCCGTGTTATGTTCACCGCCGGCCTTCCTAAACGTTTAATTCTGCATTCAGTGATGGAGGGGACGGGTTCATTAGCCTTAGATAAGACTTCCCCGACTATATGACTTACGCGATCGAAATTTGAAGGTTGAGGATGATCCGATGAGGAGCTATGAGAGTGCTCGACTATACCTGTGAGAATCAGGTTTTTTGCTCTGCAGTCAATATCCTTGAATTCATTGTACAGAACATTGACCGGAAATAATGTGAGAGCATGTTCAGAAGGCAGATTGGAAGAATCTAGACGAGTGCGACAATCAGAGACGTCCTTTTCAAGACTTTCGAGTTTACTCTCAAACGAAACCAATTTATCACGGATTACAGCCATACCCTTTGAGATGGATAATCTAATGGACTCTATGTGCGAATTACGGCTCCGATGTAACGTTGACTCGATACCTGATTGAATAATGGAGTTGAGGTTGTCCTGAGTAAATGCTGTAGAAGTCGAGAGATTGGGGCTGGAGCAGCCAGTACTTTCTAAGACAGTTGCGTTATTGGATTCATGCGGAAATAAATTAAAAGATGAAAATTGGAACAAACTATTGCGGTCATCAGAAGGGTTGCGCGCCGATGTTGCTTTTGTAGCTGATTGTTGCCGCTTAGATTGGTTAACGGACTTACTTAACTCAGTCATACTCTTCGTACAGTTGTAGCATACGACGGTAATCTCCATTTCGGATATGTGGGTGATTGCACTTTTAGCGGCCTTAGCACACTCTTTGTGGTATTTCACATTGCATATATTGCACAAGGTGTAGTGAGGCGATGTAATTGTGCAACGAGAAAAAGAACATTTTAAAGAATTGTTACTTTTAGTCTTTGGTTGCGGCAAATTTAAACGACGCATATACTGGATCGAGCATAAACAGAAAACGGCGTCGGCAGTTATAATCACGAACACAACACAGCAAGGCTTCAGCACACACACACACACAATTCACAATAATATTTATGCTAGAGAGATACTACTAAACACGTCTGTTCGCTATCGTGTCTCATACAAGACTCCCATCTAAAGGATTATCATCTGGTCAATTTACGAAAACAGATGTGTAAAATTGTCACAAGACAATAATTCCATTGAATTTTAAATTCCATGATATAGTTCATTATATTTTTATAATTAATCCCGAACTATAACTTAATAATTATTGTAATTCATATATTAATTTTACTAATAATTATATTTTTTTATAGTTTAAGACATATTTACGAAAATATTTTCGTATCAATAGTTTATAAAGAAAAGAGAAAAAAAATCAAGTTTTTCGTTATTTTAAAGAAGTCCTTTCAGCTAAACCATCATATCGTCTCAAATTTTTTTCATTTTTTAGTAAGTGTAAGTAGGGGAGCTGCGACCCCCTGCGCGCTCTCGCGCACGCCCCCCCCCCCTCCCATACATGTCTACGTAAAAACTTCGTTTTTACATGTAAGGCACGACCACTACTACTCAGGAAAACCTTATATCTTCGACATTGTAAAAACTGTTACATTTAAAATACTAATATATTATATCTTGACGAAATCTGTAAAACATTCATGAAAAATTATTTGTTTTCTATAATTGTCAAAAATTGACTATTTTGATTGCATTTAATCATTTTTAATAATTCTTTTTGATTTAACTTACTAGAAATTTTTTTACGTAAAAATGTTCACCGCTAAAAAGTTTTGTAGGTTGACGTTTACCACTTTTGTATGCAATATTTCTGTGTTAAGAAAATCTTATTAAATAAGCGAAAATGAACGATTTAAGGTGTATTTACGTCTTAAATTTATTATACATGAAAATGTTAAATGAAAAAAGTTTTGCTTTAATATTATCTACAACTTTTACATTTAACACTTTTGCGTAAAGTCAAATTCCATAAAGTTCTAGCGGAAAAATTTGACCAATTTCGATATTTTTGATCATTCTTCGAAATTTTTTAAAAACTATTGCTCGTAGAAAAGAATTTTCAACATAAATGTTCTTTATTTAATTTTAACAGATTCATTTGTGAATTTTTGGCTTGAAGTGGATTTTGTATATTTTATGACCAAAAACCAATTTTTATAAATGCTCGCATTTTTACATTCTTGAATGGATCTTTATGGAAAGAGATACAGCACATCTCCATGATGAGATGGAGGCCTAATATCATTTGTGGACCGATCTGACCAAATTTCATAGAGATAATCGGGTAACTTGCTCACATAAATACATAAACACATACATAAATTTCCGAAAAACGCCTAAAATGTACTCATTTTGGGTGGAAATTAGTTTTTATATTGTAAATTTTAAAAATTTCAAATGTTGCAAAGTTTTTATACAGAGCTTGGTGTTGCGCGACGAGCAAAGCCAGGAGCAGGGGGGGGCGTATCTTTCAAGCGCAGCGAGACACGCAGGGAGCACAGCTCCCGGCCCTAATTTAAGTTTTCTCTTATCCATTATTTTTGAAAAAAAAAACATAATTTAGAAAAATTGTATACTACGCCCCTAGGGAGGAAAAAACTTGGACAGTCCACAGCTCGTGTAAATTGCCACCCGAACCGAAGGTGGTACGTATACTATTTTTCTCTATACCCGGGCCGAAAATACCACATTCGCGTTTTTGAACGGAAGTGGCACTTTCGGCCAGGGTATAGTGAAAAATTGATTTTATATCCCATGATACTTAAAGATAACACTTTCTTCACCTCCTTTATAATTTGTAATTTCTCAAGAACGGCTATCTACAGTTTGGCATTCTTAGATACGGTTGTATGTAACAGAGACAATGTGTCCATAATCATTATTTTTAGAGATATTTATACACCAGACCAGCGCACAGGAAGCGATTTCCTCTGCTGGATTACTTATGTAATGTAAATATGTATGATGAATTTTGTAACTCATTGTACTTACACTGGTAAAAAAATAAATAAATAAAAATTTGATATTGAAAATTTTGGCATTTAAAAAAGTGGTTTAAAATTTTGTGGAGATGTAGTGATATAACAATTTGTGTATAATAATATTAATTATTCAAATAAAAAATTAATAAAAAGAATCAGCAAATTGAATTTGAGGAAGCCACGTCCAAATAAATTGGCAGTGATTTTTTTTCAAAGTAGACGCCAACAAGATTGCGGCTTTCGCCTTTTTCACCGTCCGTAATGCCTTTATAAACACGCGGACGAACGCGGGTCCCGCATACATGGCGGAATTATCCGCACGAGGCTCTCTCAGTCTCGAGAGGGCTCGTTACACCACGACCCCCGCAAGTTTTCGACGTCGTTAATTCTCTCTCTTCTGGCTCGTGGGCCGCAAACCCTCGATTCGGATGCTTAAATTAGCGCGAGCTTGCGTCGTAGCCGCGCGCGTATAATATCCCCCCTGTTATCCGGGAGTCGCCTCTGCGATCGCGAGAAATGGCGAATTATTACGTATCACACTACCCACTACATCGTCGTGCGCACATGTAACTATCGTTTTTCCTCTCATGTAATGTACTGCAACGTGTTGATGAATGAAGAGAAAGATAGAGAGCGAGAGACTTGCTCGACCTTCCCTGCGAGCGCATTCCCATCTGATCGCTCGCGGACTGCATTCTCCAATAGCGCGCGCATGTGTGTACACGGGCGTGCGCGCATGTTTGTACACGGGCGCGTCTTTTTGCTCGCGTTTCATGGTGCTTTAGTCACGTACGCCACTCGCTCGGCAGACGCCCTGGGGCCTGTGCGTCGCTGGTCCGCAAAATCTCTCAGTCCGCGAGCGACCGTCAGCGCGCGTGGACCGATCGGTCGAGCGCACGGTTTCTGCTACTTGCAAGAGATTGCTGGTTGCACGGAGTGATTGAATAAGGATTCAAAGAATCTTATTGTCCGGTTTAATATCAGATTTTACGATAAGAAATAATAATGATTGCTATATTGATTTGTTATGAAAGTAAGTTGAAAAAAAACTAAAAAAATAGACATCATATAATACATCTTTCACTAAGAATAACATTATGAACGTATTTGAAGTGATATTGATTTCGCAGAAAGCTAAAATTTAAAAAGAGTATTCTAACTATTGGGATTTCAAATGCAAATCGGGGGTCGTTGTTTCTTATGGTAACATGGTCTTGCTTCGTCCATGATAGTATATTTTTCCTTTTCGCACTTTTCGGTTTGAGATGTTTTGTCATGTACATCTAAATCGGTAATTTTAATCCAAAAAGGGTTTGTTGAAATTTTTAAAGAAAGTTCAACAAAACCTAATTCACTAAACAATAATCTACTTGTTCTCCTAAAAATGATTTCAAAGGCTTCAGAATTGAAATTTGTTGTACTAAAAAACGGAATAAAAAATTGATAAACTGTGCTCTAAGTGTATGTACATAATATGGTTGCTTTACAAAATAGTATACTCTCGTGAACAAGTGTGAAAATATTGCAGTTGCCTTTTTTTAATCACGTAAAGGTTTCAAATATTAATTTTTATAAATGTTAAATCAAAGTGGAATATCAGTAAAATGCAATAATAGTCTTGAATAAAAAGAAAATAAACGTTAGATAAAGCAAAATATTGTATATTTTCTCTATCATGAAATAGAATTAAGATTGAGGAACATTTATATTGTGAAGACAATGCAATAGTAACCAAGAAAAGTTTTGAAGCGTTATTAATATTTGAATAGATAACATTGATTATTTGTTAAGGGGGTCTTACAGCTATAAAACCCTCTATATAAAATTACCTAAAAAAACAATTTAAAATATTAGAACATATAAAATCTATAAAAACATTAAAAATATAACTAATT
>JAYJLV010048923.1:0-20529 GCA_036873485.1 Torymus texanus
TAAAATCAATGAAATACATTGAAATTCTGCAACTCGAAGTATCTTGGATATCTCCTAACGCCAAATTTCTTTCCGTGATAATAAAAAGTTCTTAAGTATATACAAAAACGAATAAGAGCTGTTTAAAAATGTAATTACCTGAATCTCAAGATATTATTTTCAACGAAAGAAGTTGTGTTATGAATTTTCAAATTTTTAAATTTTCAAATATTTATAATTTGAAAGTTTATAGGAAATTTTTAAATAAACAAATAAATATATATTAGCCATCATATTCATATTAAATTTGAATATAGATAAAATAAATGATAACTACGATTAATGAAAAAAATGATGGGCACAAAATTTAAAACATGGACTTATCTGGTTACGTTTCGGGTGTACTGTAGCTTTACAGCAATATGTCTGCTACTGCTAAAAGTGTTAAATGAAAAAGGCCTATTTGAAGATACAAAATCCGAGATTATCTCGATTATCAAAAAAGTAGGCTTATCCGGTTATGCCTCGGAGCCACAGAATTGTATTCAGGCGTGTTGAATATACAAGGTGTCCCATTTTAATCGCCCACCCCAAGAAATCGGCAGAAGATGTACGCGGAGAAAAAAATGATAAATAAAATAGTTTTAGGGTTCAAAGGGGGCCACTTAATGGTACCAACGACTTTAACCTTGAAAACTTTTGTATTTATAATTTTTTTCTCCGTGTAAATCTTCTGCCAATTTCTGGGGGTGGGCGATTAAAATGGGACACCTTGTATCCTTTGTTATTGTGCTTTATGTAACTGAGATTATTCTTCATTTCTAACCTTTACATAACCTTCTCCCAGATATTGCCGCCTCCACGAGATCGTCGTACCACAACGACGATCATTCTGAGCAGCCGGCGTTCCTCGCGTTCAAATAACATTATTGTACACAGAGTTTCGTTGTTGCATCCCCGGAAAGTAAGATTTGATTGACTCTCGGGGTACTAAGTTCTAGAGAACCAGCAGCACCTACAAATTCGGGAAATTTTAGCTCCCGAATTTTATCTCGTTACAGTACAGATTTTACGACTACTTATCTAAAAATAGTTTTTCGTGTTTTATATCGATTTTGAAATTATTATATTTATATTTACAATGCATCCGTAAATGCGTATATTATTCTTTAAAATTTAGACTGCCCTGTTTGGACTAGAAAGTCCCTAAATATTGTGCTTATGCCTCGTTATATCTTATGCAAAGTTTCGATCGTACGTATATAGAACCTATGATGTATAAAATTAGCGACTTATCAAAATTAATAAAATAGAAGTTACTGACATTTCAAACATTATACCGTAACGATAGAATTAATATTACATATAAAATTTACAAACTATAATGTAATACGCAAGTGATACAATTTAATTTAAAAAAATATATTTTTTCAACTTATTTCATTAATTTACATAATATAACATTATCATTGATTTACACATCTCTCGCATTCTGACCCTTGCAATTTGTTCTTAGAATATACTCTCTATTCTGTCCAAATTTTTCAAATTACGTAACACCAACCTTGGTTTATCAAACGGCATCAGTAGTAAGTCCATCTTCGCAGGAAAATAATTAAAAGGAATTATGGCATCCACTTGAGCTGCGTCTTCCAGGTCTGCTTTTCTGTGGGTGCTACGGGTATATAGCTCCTGGTGACGATAATCATCTCCGAGGAAGGTACCGTAGCGCTTGCGCAGCACACGACGAAACTCGTAGACTTGTATCTTTCCGAACTGTGTGCGATTGTTATAAAGATGTTTAAGCGTTTAACATTAAGCGATACATACTGTAACGTGCGGCCGAAATAAAGAATAAGGCGTGAAAAAATATGCGAACACACGGACCCGCGATCCAAAGACCGGTGCTCTACTAACCGAGCTAACGTCGCCATGCGTTTTTAGAAGCGCATTGCGAGTGAGACACTCTTACAATGCTGAATCTGCACTCTCTCCTTTCACGTATACGGGATACGCGGCGGAGGCTCGTCCGTGACAATACACACGAAAACTAAACAAAACGCACTGATTATGAACTTTAAGAGACTCGAAAAGATATAATATACTATATATCTAAATTGAAAAAAAATATTCTATAAAAGTAAATAAAAAAACTTATCTAAACAGTTATCGTACATATAAATTCGCTAGGTTTCGTCATTTTAATAATTTCTTATATTACGTTACTACTATGGTAAAAGTAGTCTTAATTTTTTCCCCCTTTTTCTATAGAGATTATCGATGATACCATGAGCTTACACAGACATGTATATGAATAACTGAAATTAAAATAAACAAAATTATAGTCTGATGTGTTACCTCTGGTGCTATTCTGTCCTTCGAACTCGTTATCGCGGGTGTCAATCTAATTTAACGACCTCAGGGATGCTGTAAAATGTCAAGGAAAGGTAGGTAACTATAGATATACTTTAGTCACGAAGTGTATAATCACTATCATGCCGTTCGCTGCATTCGAAAAGTCGGTAGAAGCGGAAATTTTATTTAGTTAAGGACGCTTAGTTATGATAGTTTCTTTTTATGTTATTTAACATCGCCCTGTTTCTGCCTCCTAACGATGCTAATAAACGTATGCTAATCGATTTATGATAGTTCTAAGCAGTAAAATATAAATTTTGAAATACTTATTGAGCTTAAAATTCACAAAATACTGTAACCATGTACCGGTTCAATTTTTTACCATTTCTTACAATTTTTTGAACGAATGAACAATTTTTAATTCTGAAAAGCTCGCACTCTCTAGTTTTATTTTATCTTTCTTAAAGTTCATATTAAATTGTTTTATCGTTATATAATATGTAAACAACTAAATATTTTTCTTGACAAAGTTTAACGATTCGCTACTTAGTACTCGAGTGTTGAGAAACTTTTTTCTTGAAACTCCTTTGAAACTAGTCTTGTGCTAAATTATTCAAATGCGAATCATGTTTTGGTTCGCATAAGCTATGTAATATTATATACACACAAATCGCAATATACTTTTTTTATACATTGTTTCGTCTTCACGCTAAACTTTAGTACCGACAAACTTTTTTTTGTTGGAATAGATCGTTTTCGTTGGAAGAGTATTTTTTTCTGTATATTATATGACTCATAAAGTAAGAAAATTTGTTTAAACGAAGTAGTACAAAACTTTTTTTTAGTAGGTCGCCGCTCTAACTGAATATGTTTTGTAGATTTCTT
This sequence comes from Torymus texanus, assembly GCA_036873485.1. Lineage (NCBI taxonomy): Eukaryota > Metazoa > Arthropoda > Insecta > Hymenoptera > Torymidae > Torymus > Torymus texanus. Next base: position 3,220 of record JAYJLV010048923.1, read on the forward strand.
CATATAAACTTGTGATGCTGTAAATTTTATTTTATAAAATTTTGCCTTATCATGACAAATACTGTATTATATAGCAGTTGTTTTATTTATTGGAACTTTTACAATTATTTTATAAAGTTTCATGCAAATGGTCGTTTTCAATTGGTGAGCGTCTTTAACGTGGTCCCATGGGTATACAGAGGTCTCAAATGTAAAATATTTTGAAACCATAATTATTCTCATATTTAACGTAATTGGACGATTAGATATTAAAAAATATTTCAGATCACCAGTAAATTAATACATTAATTATGAAGTGGGGAGTCAAAATTCTTCCGACATAGCAAAAATAACACATAAAAACATTCGTTTATCTACTTGATGTCCGTTACTCGCCAAAACTCTTATATTATATCATTAGCTTATATATTATTCATCTTACACTACAAGATGAAAAATTATACAATATAATAGACAAGCATTTCAAGTAATGGAAACATTCAAATGAGAAATTAATAAGATCTCAGTATACTTGTAAGGTGAATACCATCAATTTGAAAGTTCATCCAACAAATCATATAAATTAATTTCTCACCTTCGATTTTTGTTATTATTATGTTAAGTAGAAAGATAATCCAACATTTCATTACTAACAACTTTTCTCGAATCTAACCGTGATATTTAAAAGAAAATAGTGTGCGGTTGCTGAGCATACAGCGTTTTGTGCATCATCTTCCAATAAATAAATTCTCCCTTCATATCTCAATTATTATTTTTTAAGAACAAACAATAAATTATCAGTCTTGAAATAAGAGTAATAGATTATAATAAACTACTCATAGTATGTTTGTTTGCATTGCACTTCATCGGCTAGATTTTACGGAACTAAATTATCATTGCATTATTAGGCAATAAGATGCATATCTATATCAATTTAGTAATCTTTTTAATATAGAGTTATCACGGTTTACATATAGTTACAGATTCGTAGGTAATTTTTATTTACCAATTTATTTGAAAAATTCCTTATCTAACTATGATTTTTATTAAGTTTCTTTTACGAGATAAAATAATTTCCAAGCGTTAATTTTTTTTCGTTGATTTGTCAAGGTTCTGCAAACGTCGTTGGCTCGATGATTTGCACTTACACTTAATACCAGATCTCACGGAACAGGATCGTAAATGACAATTACCTTAAGGTCAGACAAATAAAATATTTCAAAAATTCAGCAGCCAAGTCATTACAAAAGCATACGATGTAATTGCCATTATAAACTTTAATGTAATAATTACGTTGAAGAATACGCTGGTGAAAATTATTTGAAAAATAATCATAATAAACCTGAAGGTAAATTGTCTAATCATTGTCATTTGTCTAATAATTTCATTTGTTTTTAAAGCTCAAAATAAATATAATTTGAATCCATTCAAAGAATTTAAATTTAACTTTGTTTAAGGTAGATAAGTGCATTTCACAAACTATACCAATATATAAAAATCTTGCATAGACATATACAACCATACATGATTGTAAATTAGCAAATATACGTTGGAGTCATGTATGAATATACACGACTCCAAAAATATACCTTGTAATAAATCGTTTAATTTTTTTGACGATGATAATGACATTTATTCACTAAAAAATTGACCAATTCTAAAACCTCTTAAATAGATAAGAACTAGCTTGTGCAAATCATAGATAAACTCATTCTATTTTTCAATCTATTAAATATTCGAATATTAGGGGAAAAAGTGTTTCATCGGGGGCCAAAAACTAGATAAGCGAAATGGCCATTTTATGGCCACTAGAGTAATATCATTTTTTTTTAATTAAAAAGTTTGGCGAGATTATGTTCAATAAAAATGCGTTGATAAAAATGAGTCATTTATTTCTACATTGTTGTGGGTGTAAAAATAATAAAATGTGATCAAAAAACTTTTCTTTTACGAGTATTACAATTTTGATGTGAGTCGTTAAATTACATAGTGATCGGATAGTAAATCCTGTTGTAATAGATTTCCATAATACACATTACTGCGAATTCTCTTATTATCTCTAATGTAAAAGATAAAGTAAGCACAGGACCTGGCGATATTCCTACTTTGTGAAACGTTGCTGGCCGACATTGGAAAAGCTTGTTATAATTATTTTTAACTAGTGTACTCGCTAACAAGCTTATATCCATAAAATAATTAACCAGCATCATGGCTTTGTACATGTCCGCTCTGTGCTTACTAAGCTTTTATTTTTTTAACGATTACTTATCAAAGTCGCTAAAATACTATTCACAAGTCAATGCCATTTATACAGATCTAACCAAAGTCTTTCATAATAATTGTTTACTATGAAAAGTTTGGAATATTGGTCTGAGGAGTAATCTTTTCTCTTTTTTTATGATCTTACTTAGATGATCGACTTAAAGCAGTAAGAATAAATAATTGTACATCGTCTCTCCCGGTTGAAAATAAGGTCTGATAAAATTAAATAAAAAGTAGAAGATTCGAATGCAAAAATTGCATAAGTTATTAGGTTTCTGCACCCTTTTTATCTGGTTTTATCAGACCTTTGCAACTGGGCTGGTTTCAGTTACCTCTGACTCCCATCGGAAGCCCCCTTCTTTTATGTATCTATATTAACGACATTAGTGACCGTATTCAATTGGCAGAATTTCTTTTGTATACCGATGATATGAAATTGTTCGTGTCTCCAAAATCAGTCGAGGATGCTAAGAGATTATAGCATCGTCTTAACTCTATTGTCGAGTGGTCAGTTGAAAATGGGCTCATCTTTAACAAGTGCCCTGCCATCTCTTAATTATTACTAAGGTAGTGTTCATTTTATTTCATTTGATGACTGGTATTAATAATCTGAAACTTACCAGAATTGACACCATAAAAGATTTTGGGGTCTTTTTCTCCGCACATAAAGCCAGTAAAACCATTAGGTTTTATCAAACCTACACCGAGCAATTTCCCTGATGTAAGCTCTTATTTATCTTTATAACAGTATCGCCTTGCCAACATTATTATACTACTCTGAAATATGGTCACAACATGTGATTTCACTAATTAAATCTGTCGAATCTATCCAGCATAGATTTAAGATATATCGCATTTAAATCGAATAGTCCATTAAGTAAAATAGATCATGATTACACCCCTATTACGTCTGATTGTAACATTCTCACTATTGCATCTCTAAATAACATCTTAGAGTATAAATTAACAGTATGGCCATCAGCTTCACATTTTCTCAAGTTAAACAAGTCTGTCATTAGCATCTTTTGGACTTAATAAAAAATCTCTATATCATTATCACGACTGCCTCTTTACATGTAAGACTGTATATAATTATATTCTTTGTAAATTGTTTACTGAATCATTTAATGAGATATCGATTATTTATAACTTGTCTAATTATCTATATATTAATAGAATAAAAAGATCCTGGAACCTTTTTCCTTCTGCTATTAGAAATAAGGTTTCTATCTCAATTTTCAAAGCTAAACTAAAATCATTAACGACTATTTATTAACTTTTTAAACGCCTCACTGCATTACCGTAATTTTTTAATCATTTTTGTAAAGGATTTTTCCCGTATATATTATTTAAATAAATAAATAAATAAATAGATATTATTTAAAGCTTTATTGTTTGGATGAAAAATGAGTAACGTATGTACAGCATGGATGAAAAATAAATACAATGTACGTATATATCTATATATACATTGATGATGCAGCTTGTAGGATGAAGTTATATTGAGATCGCTGTTGTGTCTGTGAAGAGGATATTTTCGATGTCCGTTGGCTTCAAATTTTTGTACAAGCAACGAATTTCGTCGTCTGATGGCAGCATAGGAGTGACGAGAGTCAAGTAGTCGTCGAGGTGACAGTATTTACCGCATGGTAGTTTTACAGGTTTCAGGACTTCCGTAGGTCCGCTCCAATTGTACATCTATAAGATAGTAATAATAGAATAGCCATGAATTGACAATAAAATTTTGTATGATTTTCTTTCAACCTTTTGAAATTCCTTACAGTCACTTACTCATACATAACTATTTAAAGAATAATTGGTCAGTATAATAATTAGTAGTATGAGTCATAACTTGAAAAAAATGAATAGATAAAAATTGCAGGTGATATATGTAATTCTGCAAAAGTTTCAACGTCTCCATAATTTTTCTTTCTTAATGCTTTTCAATGTTATGTACTGATTACATAACAATGCTATTATATTATCAAAAAAATTTTCTAATTTTTGTCTTATAGTTTACGAGTATATGGCCACTAAAAGCCGCGTTAAAATCTATGTAGGAAGGATATTACGTAATACAGCAATATTTCTGTCATTGTATATATAGTATAGTATGTAGCAATTTACACGATTTCTCTGCAAAAATTAGAGACAATATGAACGAAATCACGATTTTCATATAATCCAAACTTAAAAAAAATTTTTGCAGCACATTTGAAGAAATACATATAATAAAAACAGAAGTTAAGCAAGTACCTTGAAAAAAAATGTCACGTTCGTTAACTTTAAAGTATATATTTAATTCAAGTTTTGGATCAAAGTATATATGAAATTTAATCCTTAACCATCATATTTATTTTTTCTCATATACATATATATTACATATGCACTGCATATACACGTCTATAACTTGAAAGTTCGCGATTTTCCTCGAATGTCGTAATCCGCGTCTCCCCCCAAAGCATACACACACATAAATACATACCTTAATGAACACCCTTCCCTGAGGATCCCTGAGCTTCTCCAGTATCAGCGCTGACCCATACGCCGGTGAGGTGGGCAGAGTGACGCTATGAGCTTTAGCAAGCGCGTAGATGGTGTATTCGTGACCGCTGTATAGATAAATCTTACGATGGCTCTGCCTACGGCCCTCAACGTCAAGGTTCTCCAGCATACGCTTGGCGAGGCCACCACCGTTTAATCTAACAAGGGTTGGTGTAAACGATAGTGTGTCCAAGTGCATCTTGGCTGCTGCTGTCAAATGATTGTGAATCTCGGGTGTGTACCACTCGGGCAGCGGCACGTTCATGTACATCTGTTGGCAGATTATTTTTTCTTCTTTATAATATATGTATATGTCAAAAATGTTACTGAAAGCTTGTTTCCTCTAGTTTTATTCTTTCTATTGTGTAGTTCTTTAATAAATTACTGATAAAAATGATTAAGGTTTGGTTAAAATTTGGTCAAGGTGAAAATGAAAGCTTAATGTCTCTAGTTTCATTTTCACAGTTTAAGAAGTTCCGTACGATATTTCTAAGTCAAATGGTTGGCAGTTGAAAAATAGCATTTTTTGGCAGAAAATGACTTATTACGTTTTCACGCAGATTTTACGTATTTTGTCCGACAAAAACGCTTGCCACTTATCTAGACTGGTGGAATATTTTTCCCGTATTTCTGATGGTACTAGGGTTCAAAAAAACGCGGTGCCGTAGGTGTGCCCCAAAAAAAATTTTATTAAGTTTTTTGACTCCAGTTGTTTTCACTTTTCTGGAGAGATGCACATATTCGTAAAGGATGTAAATATTTGTGTTTGACGTAGACACGTGTTGGAAATTTCATTCGTTTTCTTAATAATACGACCGCGAGTGAAACGCATCAAGTGTTTAGGACAAATTGCATATGCACTAGAGAGAGATGCGATAATTGTATTTTAACATGCAAGCTATATAATAGGCTCGGCGAAAATGTTTGCTCTCGCCTTGGACTAGTTTACGTATATATAAGCAAGATAATTCTATCTCGAATAAGTTGTGTTTGTGTGTGTGTGTGTGTGTGTGTGTATATATATATATATGATATTTTAAACGGTGCAGTTGTTAAAGCTCGCGCCAATGCTAATATGTATATGACTCGCGGTGTTCTTCAATTTCAATTGTAATATATGATTATTTACAGCTCTCGTTTGTTGCTTAATCTTACTCACCTGAATGTTAAGCACGTTGTTCAAATAGAAACTCATCTCCAAGTCGATAGTTTTGTTTGGATAATATTGTTCCAGAAGCTCGAACAAGTCGTCATATTCACGAAGTTGATTCCTCATCAGTCTCGAATTCATGACCAATCGCCATGCTTTCTGGAATCTAACGATCAACGATATCATTAATTTAATGACATAATTTTGTAACCAAATTTCATTAACGAATAAATCAAAACTATTTCAAAATAGAATAATAAACTTGAAATTCGAACGAAAAGAAAAAAATATGCTTACTTAGGACAACTATCTAGATTAAACAGCACATCGAGCTCCTTGGGCACGAAGTGCGTTGGTACAGGCATCCAATCGAGGTGTTCATTCCAGGTGAGCTCTTGGGAAGGTGGATAAAGAGCTGCAAGGACGAGCTGGAGTGACATCTTGGTACGATCGTAATCCGAGCTGACAGCGTAGACATCTTTGGGACGATAATCGCCAAGGAAGTCGTCGTAACGCTGGCGCAGCATCTCACCCAGCCTGTACTCTTGCCTTTTACCATTCTGTAATGTATATATATAGTCGGGGTGTGGAATTTTTTTTTTTCATTTACGCGTATATTGATGCGGTTATTATAGATTTGAGTTGCAGGTAATGATGATAATATTGGGTTATAATAAGAAGAATTAATTATAGCAAGGAGGAAGAATGGTATATGATGAGAGTTTAATTGACATTCGCGTGAACAGTCTTTATAGGAGCGCGAAGTTTTGTAATTGTGAAATTGCTATGTATAACAGGTAATTTTTTCAAATGAATACTTTCGATTAATGAATACGCTAATCGGTTCACACAAGTTGGAAATTTCGAGAAAATGTTGATTGATTGTTTTCAAATGTAGCAGCGTGTAAAGAATTGTTCGATATTATTATTCATTAAGTATATTAATTCTCGCTTTTCACTGAAAATATTTATCTGCTATTTTCAACTAATGAGATTTTAATTTATCTTCTGTTAATTGTTGTTATTCACTTTGTTGTTTTTTTTTCTCAAATACTATATATATGCTAATATTTTGCGTATTCAATTAACAATACGCTATATGTATATATCCTTCGTTACTTACATAAAATAAATGCAGAAATGATTTCAACAGCATCTCATAAGCATAATTAACAATTGTAGAAAAATATAATATTTCGAGCAAAAAATATGCAAATTAATATGCAATCTAATCTATAAAGAACGTGCTTATTGCAATTCAACTGATGCGCTATTCTTTCTTAGTTATAGATCGTGGCTATAATTAACGTCTGTCGTTAACGTCTTATTTAACATTCCCATCAATTCAATCGATCGTGAAGTAAGCACATAACTAACAAATAATGTATGGAGTAATAAACATATCCAACTGGTCAACTTAAATTTATTACAATAATATAAAATCTGGCATCCTTTATGAAATTATTCGCATTACACTTTCTTTTATTTCAACGTAATTGTTAATTCTATCTTTATTTGAAAAAAACTTTAAAAAAAATTATGAAACGTGCGGGCAAGCTTAACATCGCGCAGAGCACGTGAAAAATGTGGCGAACATAATAAAAGACTCGCGCTGTCACGATTCACTAATATAATTACTTTGCGGTGCAGTTAAAAGGTGAATAAAAAAAAAGTCTACTTAAAATGTAACATTTCATTTAAATTGCGACATACGTTTGTTAATTGAGCATATCCCCAAGGTTCTTCGAAAGATGCGCTCAAGTTGGTCATCAGCTTCGCTTCGTTGTTCTGCGGCAACCGTTCTCCATGTCTGAACAGCTGTAAAGAAAGCGTTTTTCAGATTCTTTTTGAAAATATCTTCGTTTTCTTTTTTTACTTGTCGATATTATATATCAAACTATATTTTAAGCAGTGTTTTTATGAAAGATATGAGTTTAGAGAATATAGCTCTAGATACACTTGAGACATTTTTACAAATACATTATGTGAACTATTCGAACGTTTTTATTTTCTATTTATAATATTCATATTTAGAAAAAATAAATCATGATTGTGAAAACATCATGTGTGCATTAAGAAATAAACTTATTCTTTCGCAAAAAAAAAGACTAATAAAAATGATAACACAATTTAATTCCCATAGCATAATTTATTATTATATAATAATGCTTTGTAAAATAAATAGATTAATTTTATCCAAGCAAAACAGACAAAATAAAATATTGATTACTTCTTTAACTTTTTTTACACCTTACTGCAATTTTAATTCATTTTTCACATATTTTTTCGCAAACGAAAACACATACCACACACACATATATATATATATATATATATATATATATATATATATATATTCCTATATCTTAATAAAGTAACCGTATATATTTCACGAAAAAAAAAAGAAATTCAACCTACCTCTATATCATTCACAAAAAGCCCGAAAACAAGATAATCTATGCAGTTATGGTTTCCTAACAACCTCGCATTGCACCTCAAAACAAAGCGCAGCTACATATATTTGTATAAACTGCAAACCGGCAACCTACTCTCGCGCTCCCCTTCACTTTGTATTAAAAAAGCCTCAAATATAAACGAAACAAAAATTGATACCCACACACACACACAGCTACCAACCAATTCGTCAAAACTATTCCATCCCTAACGATCGCTTCGAGAGCGTAAAAAAAGAAACAACACATACTACCCTCCGCTCTTATCATCATAATTATATAATACTCACCACTTGCACGAGCTCCAACCTCAGATCGCCATAAGTCGGCTGATGACAGCTAACCCACTCGACAGCCACAAGGGCACACACAGTTAATAATATAACGATCCTGACGTCCCGTCTCATTGCAAGGCTGCGCAGCAATGTGAACGTACCGTTGCACTTGTCGGCAATTATTTATACGATATATGACACAACGCCGTGTTATCTATAGCTTCACTCGACCGGACGCACGTTATATCGTGTATATTATACACCTATAAGATATATGTATATGTATTGTATATATATACACGTGTATAACCAACTCGTATAGAGTACCTCAACCGCGGCGAGTTGCACACACTCTGCGCAGCCCTGACGTTTCGTTTTTGTATTTAAGCGAGTGGTAGTGAGCGAGCGAGCCCGACGCGTGCGTAAAAATGGTGGGATGAGGATAATTAAGAGAGTAGGGATTTTCATGCGTGCGCGCTGCCGTTACCACCGCCGCTCTCCTTTTTATCTTTTCTCTTCTTTTTTCTTTTTTTTTTTGCAAGCGCGACTTTTTGCGTGTATACACAGGAGAGGGAGAAATACCTATACGTGCTTTTTCCGCTCCCTGTTTTCTTATGAAATCACGGGTGCCTGTGACGATAGATATATTATCTTCTCTTTTTTCTTTTTACATCTCTCTCTTCTCTTCAAGCGAACCGGATTGCGAGGGCTCGAGATGACGTATTCCGTTGTGTGAGAAGCAGAAATAGAGAGATTGTAAAGGGTAGTAAGCGCAGAGGAGATGGCATTGACGCGTGGTATTGGTAATGAGCTCGCGCACATTTGCGGTCGACATGATCTGTAATGACTTCCGCCCTTATATACACACGAAGCGCTATTAAAAATTTGCGCGTGCGCAGCGCTGATACACTTTTATATATATATATATATATATATAGACATTATAAGCTTGAGCTTTTTTATGGGGAAATTGACATTCGTGTGTATACTACTATGCTATACTGTCGTTAATATATACGTTGATTTATCACTGCAGGCGGATGTATTTCATATCGGTACATGAAAGGCGAATGAGTTATGTTCGATTCTTTGTTGGCTATACATATATGTAGAGTTTAATGCACGAGAGGACGTTGAATCTTGAATTCAGTGATTGCGTCAAAATGATCGGACCTTGCAAAATGGGATACGTATATGTACGGAGGATTCCATTTACGGTACTGCAATAGTTTTTTTATCACATTTTCTCTCGTAGCAATGTATATCATTTTGCAAGGTACATTTTTTACCGATACTCGGACATATTTCCTTCATAAATATTAAACATAAAAGTGGCATGCGCTATTATCAAATGCATTTGTTTTTTTTTTATAATGGCTAGTCTAATTACTATCGTACTAATGATATTCAACAATAAAGTTGCAAAATGATTTAAAAATGTAGGCGTATGTGGTATAAGGAACGTTCGCTATAAAGATAATTTTAATATAAGTACTAAGTTGCGTGTTTTCCTTGTCATTTGCATTTATTGATATTAGTAGTATTATTTCGTCTATAATTATACTGTACGTAATCAAAATTACATATTTACAGTATTACAGTTATTTAAATAAATCACGATTGCTGCAAATGATACGGAGTCATCTCGTCTATCTTCTTCTGACTTTGGTTCTGTCTACCAAGATATTCTATCTGTATTATTTAAAGCAAGTAGATCATTTAAACAAGTAAAATACTTTAAATATGTAATTTTGATTACTTATACAGTATAATAATATTAGTGCCTCTGCGATATTAATATCGATATTATTTACCTTACTTTAACCGATACTTTTGTAGCTCACTCCTGAATCTATTTCTATTCTAGAATGCTTTATGAAGCGCAGTGCTAGTCTGCTACCGTCTCACCAGTAATGCAAATATTTAATAAAATTCTTGCGTTTGGCTGTTTACCGAAATTTTGGAAATACACATTATTGCGTCGATTCATAAGAATGATGATAAACATAATGTTGCCTATATTGTAGACCAGTTTCTATTATTAACTGTTTTTCGAAAATTCTAGATGCTTTTGTTAATAATTCGTATTGATTAATCTATTTTAAATTTTATATCTGTACTGTTCTCTTAAAGGCTGTTTTCCCGTATAAGAAATTACATAAATAATAATAAATAAATTACGAATATTCTCTTAGTTTTACCGTATAAGAGAAAAAAAATTGAAGACGTAGCACATAATGATTTTCCTCAAATCTTGGTAATATATCCATCGCTTAATTTTACCGTATGAGACAAAAAATAATTTGAAGATGTAGCAGATAATGATCTTCCTCAATATACCGATCGCTTATAAATTGTGGTTGCTTAAAATTAAAGTTATATCAAGAAAATTGACATTATATTTTTTCAAGCTTATATAAACCCTGCGACAGTTAATCTTGTTATAAAATGAAAATAAAATCGATTAATCAATTACGCACTAATGATTATAACCAACTGTATCAATAGAAACAGATGACAAACGAAGAACACATTTTCTTTGATAATAATCAATATCTCAAGACTATTATGCGTCAATGCATGAATGATTTATTAAAGAAAGTATATTTACCATATTACTGTTACATATTTTTTTGTCTGCTGAAATATGAAAATTATACTTTTCTTTTTTTTTTTTTTTTCTTTACTTAAATCTACTTCTACATTTAAATTCTTTCCTTTGTAAATATGATTAAGTGAACACATGCGCGTGTATGTATTTCGGTTTTTAAAGCGTCTAATAAAAAAATTTCAATATACCAAAGAGACGCGACCCGTTCGACTAGTTATTCAGTTACGATTTACACGTGCAAACCATAAAAATGAACCGGTCTTCACTTATTTACCTATAAAGAAAACTCCCATCCAATAATACACACGCACGCAACGAAAATCAATTATCCGCTTCAAAAATAGAAATAAACCTCTAATCGAGGAAAACTTGTTCTATGCCCTTCCCAACTAATCATCATTCCATGAAGTATCTTTTCATTTTCCCTGTTTAATTTTCGTAAAGACACACACATATAGCTTAACCAAATATCCAAGCATTATATTCCGCGTAAAATGTCGTTTGCGCATCATCTGCAAAAACTGAATGGCAAAAAAGTGACGTCTTAATCGCTATATGTACCTAACAGGGATGTGTCATTAGTAGAGTACTTTGGAAAATTCGCAGATCTCGAACTGTAACGAATCGTGGAATATATCGCATTCATTAGCCGATTCGATAAAGTCCATATGCGAATGTCGAACCGCAAACTATGCTATATAAACGCTTCCGTCATCGAGTTTAAAATATTCCTTCCGCTCAGATTTACTCTTCTCATCTCGGTTTAAGACGCTGATGGGATTTCCAGTTTGCGTACGACCGCACACATATATATATATATATATATTTGGTGGTATCCTAATCAAAAACATATGTAAATTTCAAATCCGCATTATATATATATATATATATATATACACATACACACACACCAAATAGGTAAAAAATACGATTGATTATATATAATCTCGAACACCCACATCGGCTTGTATAAACCTGATGGTAACGCAGGTATTATACACGTATATATATATTTTTTTTCTTCCACCGATTTCTTCTTACGCGTGTCGGCGCGGTATCCTGATTCACGTATATTTGTCGTTTTACTGCCTTCATGATCTCCGCTCCTTCATATATGGATTTTTTTTTTAAATTTTTTTTTACACGAAAGCAATATCACGTGTGCCTCAAGTTAAAAGCCTATATACTATATACGTACTCGTTATGTCACGATTATGCGAGACAACCAGACGCAGAAGTAAAACACAGGCAATGATGGGCGTAGTTGACTTATAAACACGACATAAAACTTAATTTCACACGGCTAATGCAAACTTATTATTATTATTACAACAAGTACATATGCACATACGTTTTCTTCGCTCTAACCTTGATCATTCTCATTACAGTTGCGAACTTATGACATATTCGCGATGAGTAACATACATGTGTGTGTGTGTGTGTGTGTGTGTGTGTGTGTGTGTGTGTGTGTGTGTGTGTGTGTGTATATAGATCGGTTTCTCGTATCTTCGCAGCATCCATATAGACGTCATCGAAAATATCCACTGTGTATTTATATATATAGTTACATCTATAAAGTACACGTGCAGGTGTATAACATATAAATCATAAAACCGCATACAATGCGGCATTAAAAGAAATCGGTTTTCGAGTTTATGTGCGTGTGTGTGTGTATGTGTATATCCATACACATAGCGAAAAAGGTTTGTATATATCCCGAGTGACGAGTGCAGAAACACGAATGACCGGACCTCTTGAGCGCGCACGTCATGTCGTTCGCGCAGTTTTCTGTATATACAGGGAGTGAAAGTCAGCCCACGGAGATGCGGTATTTGGCCCTAATGCGGCGTGTATATATATATACCACCCAATTTACACGCGGTGTTGCTACATTTAAGAGATCGGATGTATATATATGTATACACGGAAAAAAGTTTTGTATCACGGTTTACCTATAAAAGGTATAATATAACCAAACTGACCATAATTTCGAGTCCGAGGTGGGTATCTGCGTAGAAAGTTGTGTAAATATATATATATAAAGCAGTGTAGTTTGTTGTTTCCCAAAAAATGATTCAAAAATTCTTTTATGCGTATATATATATAGTCTTGACGCGGCCGCACTACAAGCGATGACCTACGCTGTATAATATGTATGCCCACATCAGGCAGAAGGTGCACGAGTTACATCAGTTTAAGTGATAGAAGCTGCAAAACGTAATTTTATCAATATCTGTTTTTTCCATTATAAATTATTGTTTTCTATTAATTTACATTAGTTTTTCATATCATAATTTAACTTTCCGATTACATTTTTTATCGGTTTTTCTTAATTCGTATTACTTTATTTCAGAAATCTACGTTCAGCCGTGTGAATCAGAACATCTGACAAAAAAATAATTTGTACAATATGGGTCTGGCGGTCAAGATAAAATCTACCTTCTTATAAAGTATAAGATGTCAATTACCTCATCATACTTATATATACACGTACTTTTTGTTACTTAGCATAATTCCGACGGATATAATCCAGACCTTAAGTGAGTACTGCACTCTATAATGGTATAACCAAAAATTACTCGACTCTCCCTTTATCATAATAATAACGCACGACACAATGCCTATTATTGCCTAAAAACGTTGCAATTTTACACACACACAGACTTAAAACTCCAGTAATGTAAGAATTGTCTCGAACCTCGACTATATACGAGTATTTCCTCTAATTTTGTGCCGCTTACAATCACTCACCTCGCCTTGGCAATCGTGACATATAGTTATCTCTCTCTAGCGCCGTCGCGCATCGACCATCATCATCATCATCATTCGCGTCATACACCGCGCACATTCCAAAATGATACATACCACGGAAAGTATATAAAATCTGAGTTAGCTTTCAGGCAAGTACATTTATAAACGCGAATATCTATACATATACACGCAGACGCGTCATCGGCAATAAGAAGGAAAGACGTCGGTCGAGTTTTCCCGTGTGCGTTCGTTCACACGCGACGAGGAACAGGAAAAAAAGGTAGGACTCGCTGTTTTTCGTGTATATATACTTATATTCGGGAAACACCGAGCAAAAACACGCACGTACGGTGTCCCGTTTTTACTTGAAATCCATGTGATTCATATGTATATCCTCCACGCATATCGTATTATGGTGCAGCGTTGTGTTGGTTTCAGACACGATGATCTATATGCAAATTGTGAAGCTATAATATATGGGAAAACCCTATTAACGTGTTCTAAGTAATGGATAAAAATTATTTTTTCAAGACATATACCTTGCTAATCTACTTTCTTCTTATCTATATCAATGGTATAAAAGAAAAATCATGTACAATTTAAAAAGTTTTGGTGATACCCAATTTTCAGAAATTTATAGTTATTCCAGAAACGTTCTAGCCAAATTTACAAACAATGAAATTAAACCAGAGAGAACCAACTTTTATTTACTTTTTTCCAAAGTTAAAAGATGTTGATTATTTAAAAAAAGCTGAACATTTATTATGGAACGCCAAAGAAGCATAAAACGCGCTCCACGTTCCGTCTTTCCATTTATACGATTTGCGTATTTTTTAGTGCCTTTGTAACGTTCAACTTTAAAATCAGAACTTTTGAAGAAATTAAGCAATTTTTTTTTCTATATAGTTTTATTTTATGTTTGTAAAATTCGTCTCTATTACATTTCTATGATAGAAGTAAAGTTTTTCTTATGAAACTTTTTTTTAAAGCAATTCCTATGACAAGTATAATCTAAAAAAAACGATTGAAGGATACAAATACATTAAAAATAGTCGATTTTCGTACATGCAGTAAAAACGTCCAGTATGAGTGTTACCAACCGCATTATATAACACATCTACTGATCCTTTTAGTCACCTACTATGAGTTTTTAATATTTAACATAGAAAATATAATTAAATTTTATTGAACAGATACGAAATATTTTATGCAGAATTTTCTTGCAGGGGAAAACTTTATAGGAATTTCTTACTTCTTACAGAAACGTTTGCAGGAAATTCTGCAGAGTTATTAAGAGAAATTTCTTACATTTCATTCTCATTGTTTATATATTCAGATTAGAACTCCTAAGAATTTGATTGAGCACCGAGAATGACTGTTTTGATTAATATAGAAAAGATATGAATATCGAGGATTATAGCACAGTTGCTACCGAACCTTGGAAGAACCATCATCAATGCGCGAATTTAAATGCTTATTTCCATGATTTAAATGTATGTATATTGATAAAAAAAAGAAACTTGTAACATTTTTATAGCAAGATTCATTAATAAAAAGTTTTAAAAATACTTTAAAAAAATATAGTATATATATATTATTTTCTATTTCAATAATACATGATTTTTTTCCTACATCATGATAAAGTGTAGAAAAAAAATCAGATCCGGAATACGAGTAAAAAATTTTTACCCTCTTTTAAGAACACGCGCGTCAATGTAATTTTCGCGTGCATACGGATTTTCTCATAATATACTGCGCTCGAATAGAAGATTTGAGTATACTATATCAAGAATATATAATCGTCACCGAAAAAAACCGCATTGCATCCGTTTTGCATGCAATCGGGCTCGCACGAGACACAAAGACTACACAGAAATTTCTATCTTTTTCATTTTCTTTGCACGCACACACACAAATACGTTATACGTCTCTCCGCATTCATAAAGCAAAAAGCAAAGGAGTGCAGGACACACATACATACATATATACATACATGAGCGTGCACGCGAGCGCGAAAGGTTCGCGATCAAGGCTATAAACGCGAGGAAGTCGGTGCAAGGACAACGAACCGTTCGTTCGACCGGACAAGAATAAGTTATATAGTGCTTGTATGATGTACAGGTGAGCAATAAATATACAACCGTAATGGAAAAAGATCGAAATTTCGTTTTTTGATGCACATTTATCCAAGTCATTAATGCACATTCAGCGTCGTTTAATCATTCGATTATAGCTTTTTTTACGTTTTGGGAATAATTGTGTATATCGACGAGTGACACGTGGACGCAACAATTTAAAAGTACGTCGCGCACATAAAACCGCCTCGCACGTTTATACATTTTGAATAGCGTTTTTTTTATTTATAATATAGAAAAAGACGTATCAGAATCATGTGTGTGTATTTATGTATGAGCCGGGCAACGAAGCATGATAAAGAAAAGAAAAAATAGCGAGGCCATCTTTATTTTTTTTTTAATTGGCCAATATTTAGATGTTGAAACACGTATATATATGTATATAGTGATGGCGATAGGGATCGCAAGGAAGCGAGATATTCTTGATTGCTATGTGATATAGCCATGTAGTACTATATAATGCTTATAAGGTAAATTGACGTTGTCGAGGTAATATAAAGGAATAATAGTCTAATGATTCTATAAAGTGATTTTAACATAGTCGTAAAGTAATTAAAATTCCTTTATCAGCGGTGGTAGTCTTTGAAAATATAATATCAAAAGTCTATATAAAACTTACGGATGTCGACGTCAGTTTATGTTTAATTAAAACTTAATGTATCCATTTCACCTAATGTTATATCTAAATTATACGATAATAAGTGTCAAAAATTTGCAACGGTTCTATTTCGCTAATAATGTCCTATGCGCGAACTAGCAGATACTAGAATGGTTTTTCTCTTTTATCTTTTCTTTGAGGCTAATGTATCCGCCGGATGACGATCTTCGGTTTTCATAACTACCTGGCCTACACTGGCCTACATTGGCCTACCAAAAAATAAAAATATTTGAACTCGGAGTGAATGTGTTTTTATGGTATAATTCTTGTTTACTTTGTTTACATTAATCAAAAATCGCTTCTGTTAGACTATACACATGCTAGATATATGCGTGATTTCAAATTGAAAGTCGACTCGCGAACGTAGAAATTTTCATTTTACAACTGTTTCTATATACAGACAATATTAAAATAGTTGGTAGAATGAATAAGATGGTCGCACGATCCAATTTGTAACAAATTATTATTTATTTGTCGACGTTTCAGCACATT
>JAYJLV010048934.1:0-20525 GCA_036873485.1 Torymus texanus
TATACACACACACACACACACACACACACACACACACACACACACACACACACACACACACACACACACACACACTCTCTGTATTTCATCCCTACCCAATTCACCCCCTCCGTTCCTGAATCCCACCCCCATGACGGGGGTAATATCCTCGGCATTCCCCCCACCGACGTACGCTCTCGTGCGCCCCCTTATATATCGACATGCGCATAGCAGTATGTTCCCCTCTTACCGACGTCCTGTGTACATGTATATAGAGGAAGGCTTTTCTTATATCGCTGTTTTTTCTCGTATGACGAAGGGAGAGAAAAGTACGTAGAG
Source organism: Torymus texanus (assembly GCA_036873485.1). Classification (NCBI taxonomy): domain Eukaryota; kingdom Metazoa; phylum Arthropoda; class Insecta; order Hymenoptera; family Torymidae; genus Torymus; species Torymus texanus. Next base: position 319 of record JAYJLV010048934.1, read on the forward strand.
ACGGTTCATGTCTCTGTCTTAGGTCGTCGTGTAGACGAAGACAAGTGCAGGAGGGCAGGTTTCGAGATTGGATTTTCCAGAGAGAGAGGCTATAGATGGGTGTCGTGGGGGAGGCTGATTTTTTACCAATGTTTATGGGGCTGGAGGTCGGGATTTCTTTGTGGTACCATAGGGGTATTAAAGTAGCGACGTCATGTGTGGAAAGATTCAGTGATATAGGTTGTATGGTTATATATATATACACACACACACACACGTGGTTAAAGGTTTATTGCTATAGTTTGTATGATTTTATAAATAATGAAAGACAACGTTCAATATTTAATTAATCGGATATTGTTAGATTGTTATCCCTCGATATATATATATTTTATTCAGGCAATTTTCCCAATTACTCTTGTACGTACAGTATATCTAAAAACTTGAAGTTAAATTAAATGCTTAATTTTATAGATGACGACGTGTATTATCTAAAATCATTAGCATAATATAATGAATGAAAAATTTTCAAAAATTTATCTCAAATCTTTCCCAGTCTCTTTACACCCTGCATATTTTTCTCATTTCACTCATCATAACACTATTACGTAAAACACTAGACTCCAGAATAAAAACTCATCACCAAAATTTACGTTTCAATCTCGTGCTAAAGGAAGTTAATGAAATTTCGTATCATCGCACTCGACCGAACGTCACCTCGAGCGTAAGAGCGTACACACGCATAGTGTGAGTACGACGTAGCCAAGTAGAAACTTCTACCCACCCTCTTCTCCTTTGCTGCCACAGACGCGGCCAAGTAGAAAAACGCTGGATTCGGTCAGACGCGCGAGCTCGCGCTTGAATTGTAAATGTGCGCGACCGTCAAAGGAGGAAAAGAGAAGCTGTTTTTCACGCGTTTGAATGTCAATGCGAGAGGGGACTATGTTTTGCATATGTATACATAAAAGAAAGATGTGCACGTGTCCATTTTCCGGGTTCGAACGTAAAAGGGATATCGGTGAGTTGGTTAAAGAGAAATTTTGACGATGTTAAGTTTTGGTTTGAGAAATAATATTGGTTGTTATGGAAGGTATTATATTTACTATTGCAAAGAGAAATTTTAATGAAGGTGTTAGTTTATGTATAAATGAACTTGCGGTAAAGGAGATTGTGAAAAAAGACTATTGAATACGTTAAAAGTAAATGATGAACTTTCCGGCCATTACGTACATGTGGGATAAGAATCAATTTTTATCATTTCGCGAGTTCAATTAAATTTAAGTTAATGGAAACGATTCGTAAATTGGAGGGTAATGAAATTCTAAAAGTGTCTGCCTGATACCAATCGACTGGAGTTTGATTTTTCGATTTGTGAATAAAATTGAAGCTTAAGTACCTTAAATAATCTATATTGATTGTTAAACATACGTTTAATAGAACAATTCGTAAATAATACACTAACATTCATAAGAAACACGTGTTTTATCGATGCCACGTGAAAATGGAGTTTTGATACTAATTTTTAATTTTATCTTTCATTTTTTTTTTGCTTGAATCATGATAAAAATTTAAAAAATATTACTATTTTATTTAATGTTTTTCTTTTTTATAATTTTTACTTTCCAGGTAATGACCCTCAATCCTCTTGAAAGTCTTTGGAATCAGATAATCCGGATTAAAATGAATTTTCTTCCATTTCTTTCCTGATCGCTGACTTTTTTATGTCTCTTTGATAATATATGTCATGTCTTCGTGATGCTTTTTCATCTATCTTTTATGCCTTCTCTGTCTCAAACGAATGATTTTTTTTACACGTCTCGTTCATTTTTCATGCTTATCTTATCCTGCCCAGAAGAAGCTATGATTCGTAAAATAAATAAGATGACCAACTGCTTTCATACTTTTCCATTAAAAAAATAGGAAAAACAATATACTTTTCAGTACTTTGAGAAAAGATTGGGAAACCATATTTTACATTATCCCTCGCATTAACAGTTATTGTAAGATAGAGTTGAAGGTATTGAATTTTTCTTCTTGACGAGAAAAAGCTTTTAAAGTAGAGATGATCATTGATCCGGGTAAAACCTCCGTTCATTTCCTCATAAAGTTACGAGAATGTTAAGAATTCTGCCATAAATTTCTAGTTTTTTTTTCTGAGAATTTTCGCAAACTCGTCGACTGTTTCGTATTTTAGTAAAAGAACCTCAATTTTATGAGTCGACGTTGGGGATTTACCTACTTTGAAACGATCAATAGTTTTCCACGTATTAACTGTATTTCGTTCTTCCTTGTATCGATAATTATGTTACGCGAATCCAATAAAATAATTTGACGATAATTTCATTCGCAAATTATAAGGTAGACTGCTATGTTTGCTCAAATCTCGAAATAAAAAAAATTTAGCTGAAATTACAGTTTGTTTCTAAAATCAAACTTATTTTAGGAACGCAATTATTTATTTAGTCTTAAAAAATATTTTACTTGTCAATTTATTTTTAGTTTTTTTATTTTCTAGTTTAGTTATATTGTGCTCTAAGCAATAGTTTGTTTAATAGAAAAAAGACAATTTATGTATTTAATTTCATTTGAATAGATTTTTAAATTACCATGCAGAAATTGTTCGGAACAATTAATAATTATTTAAATTATTGTACTGTTCAAGTCTATTATACTCCAAAATGTGTGTGTATCGATTAACACGTTAATAAGTTAGTAAGTCAATGGCCAATCAATATTAGTATTGAATACATTTCACGACCGTCATTAACAGTTACAATAATAAATACAATTTACCTATACCTGTTGTATAGTGCAAATATTTTAATTTACTAAATCCAAGAATTATTGAAACCCCAGATTATCCAATACTCACTTAACCACACTTCACCCCAAAACTTTCATCCTTCTCGCCTTCTTCACTTTCCTCAAAAAATTCGATCAGTCTCTCTCGCCTTCTCTCGAACATCCGTTTACACAGCCATCCCTCGTATCTCCTCGCACGATTCATTTACCTCTCCACTCACTCGTTCACTCCCCCATACCGAAAGCTTTTCCTCCTTCTCTGTTCTCCCTCGGGGTCAGGAAACCGCCATCATCAGGCCGACAAGTTAGCTCTGCCGCTTGGTAACAGCCTGATCGAACATACTTCTACTGCTGCGCCCTTTGTTTCCTCAACATTGCGAGAGTATATAGGCACAGCAGCAGTGCTTTTCAATGCGTATATACGAATTGATTGCAGTGAATCATAAAGAGACGCCTCCGGCATCAGATTTCACGTGTTTCGCGAATGTTGGTGTATTCACCAACGAAGAATGAGGTTGTTGAATGGTAAAGGGAAATTAGGAGGTCGCGAGAGGAAAGTGATTGTTGTGGGGGAGAAGAATGAGGTACCTGGGGATTGGTGAAGGAAAACGAACGCTGGGGATTTGAAAAATTTTTGTATGAAAAATCAATCGGAACTCGAGCTCTTTTAATATTACGTGCGCTGTGTTGTTCGTTTTGAATTCGGTGACTTTTCATCTATTCGTAGTTTTTAGAATTGAGCGAATGTTATTGAATTTCCGAATTAGAGCGAAATTGAAGTAAGTAAAAATGATTTTTCCATAACACTTCTGTAGTCAGTTGGATATATATTCATATAAGTATTCTACAATTAAAAAAAGTTATTATTGTTTATGATCAATATAGATGCTTTTATAGTATTCTTTATAATTCCTACCATCGGAATTATAATACTTTGTCAAAAATAATGATTTGCTAGAGTACTTGAGGTTAAAAATAAAATAGACGAAGGAAAATTTTCTATGACTCAAAGTATTTTTTTACTATTCATTTATTATGTACTTTTTATTTTCCATAATAAAATTTGCGTTCTATCTTAAAAATATTTTCTAAAATGACAAAGTAAATTATATTGAGTTTTCATTTACTATATTGTGGGACAATAATAAAATAAAAACAAGCGCATAACAGAAGTAAAAAATAAAAATGGAAAACATTAACTTGGGCAACAATATTTCTCGTTATGAAGTTTATGAATATTTTAAGAGAAATTTGTTTATTAAATATCCATTTACATTATACTAGAAGCTGTATCATTCCCTGAAGTACAAACATGCATTGGAAACTGTTCAAACTGTAATATTGGTCATCCAATATTATCTGAAATTTAATCTCCTCATATTGATAGTTTGTGCTCACGCATTTGATTATTGAACTATAGCAAGATTATTTATAAATTGAATTTTCAATTTTTAATGAGTTTATTTTCATGAAACTTGGAAAAAGTTTTCTATTTTTCGTAAAAGTAATAAATATAGGTTTCATAATGCATTTCTTTTGAAAATAGAAAATTTAATATAATGGTTTTAATGTTATAATAATTTTTACAAAAATTGTTTTCCCTATATTTATAAATTAGAAATTTTTTTTGTGTCGGTTATTGCAATGCTTTTTTTATTAATAAACTAGTTTTGATCAATAACAATATGGCTTAAACAGCTAGTTTTTAATCTTTAACGTCATACACGCATAATCTTTATATCCTATACTTGCAATTCAAATATTGAAAGGCGCGCAGTGGTTTCATCTGAGCCCCTGTTACTATGCAACCCAATTTCTCTACTGCACTGCGTACTTTTAAAGACATTTGTAAATACGATGTAATTAAAATTATCACTCATTAAAAACATTATACTTCAGATTTTTATAAAATTTAACAAGTTTTATATATTAAATACTTAAATTACACGTTCAATCTATTTGCTAAATATTGAAAATATATATTCTATGAATCAAATTGATAACATTATTCGAACTCAATGTGCCCATTACAAACTTTAAAACGGAATTCGCAATGTATTGCGTCAATTAGGACAGAACCCTGCAGCTGTACTAATAACTATATTTATTCATCTAAACAAGCAAAATTAGTCATCTGCAATATTATAATTTAATATGCAAAATAATATAGCAAATATTGTTAAAAAAGTTGTTTTATTGTAACAAGCTTTGTATCTCGCAAAGTATAAGTTAATTGTGGTTCTTATACTAAAAAATAAACGCAGTATATAAATAAGAAATTATAAATAAGAATAAACAGAATTATAGGAGATTATTGATTTAATTAGTTAATATCAATTAAACAGTATCAGAAACTATTCTATTTATTAATGATATTTTATATGTAGGACGCCATTAGTATAATGCAAATGACGATTTTCATGATTCAGTCATTTTTATTTTCACGTTACATTTTCCATAGTTGTGAATTATATTTTTAAATAAAATTTTTTCATAAAGAATCTTTAAAAGAAAAATATAGTTCGTATTACTTTTACATATTTTGTTCTAAAATAAAACCTTTTATAATGGCGTTATTAAAATTCCTTTTTTAATATTAAACATGATGGATTATAAAATATACAAGCTTTTGCCGCTGATTGATTATTCATAAGGACGTGACTTACTCGAACAGGTAATGGAAAGGGCAATGAATTTGTTATCAAATATAAATTCAAAAGGTAATTTACCGATTATAATGAAAGAATAAAATTTAGATGCAATTTGTATGTCTCACATGAAATTTATTTGAACATATATATTTTATAGGTAGTAAGTATTCTTAAAGTATATTTTCATTATTTTGAATTATGTGAATTTATATATTTAAAAGTATTGTGAGGGCAAGTTAATTGTTTTTCGCACGGTTAAGGTAGAAAATTGAAAAAAATTTTTTATGTCAAATGGGATTTTGCATGTTCCAGAACGTGAAATATTACTTCGAAAGTAAAGAGAAGAATTCAGCTTTATCAATACAAATATTTTATTTGTTTTAAATCAGTTTAATACTGCATGAAAATAATTTTGAAACATTATTAAAGATTTTTAATTATTTACTGAAATAATTGCGAAGAATGTTGTTTAGGATGTATTTTCACTTATAAAATGTAAATTGAAAATGCTTCGCAAAATTCTAAAATGACCTGCATTAGTCAAATAAAAAACTTTTCGGTAGAAGTAATATTTATAAAAAAAGTAAATAATAATAAAAAAAATTTCTCTGCAATACCAATTAAAGATATTGCCTGTTTGGTAAAAATTTTCTCTGCCGTTAAAACAGAAAAATCCATTATTATCGATTCAAAATACCTCACCGTTTAAAAAAACTTTAAATTTACAAAATGTAGAACAAAACAAGATAATCTTTTTTAATAATGAAAACTTCAAAAAACTTAAAGTAACCTAAATAACAAGTTCGATCAAACATTTGTTATGTAAACATTGTTACTTATCTCCGACATTTACTTAAAAGAAAAATAGAGACTTCTCAATTAAGGAAATTATGCATACACACAATCAATGCTCTTCTTCCTATATTTAAAATCACATTCATAAAACGCTCATTACGTAAATTTTCAACTATAAATTAAAGCCCCTTCAATTAAAGAAACGTTAATTAACACTCTTTCATCCACACCGCTGTGCTAGACAATAAAGTCTAGCACTTTGACAACAGAGAGTACGCCGCTACCGTCAAAACGGCCTACTACACCTATTGTCGAACCAAAAACTACGCAAACACCATCCGCTAACGAAATTGAAACGCGTGCGCCGCAGAAGCATTGCCGCGACGTGGTGTTCGCCTTTTATCGCGATGCTTATTCTCCATAATTAACGGTTCGCAGAAACTCTTGGCAAGCTCCTCACCTTATACATACACACACACATATTCGACGTTATACACGCACTATACAACGAAGCGTATAACGTCGCGAGAATCCTATGTATGTCAATTGACGCAATTCGTCGGGTTATATCGGGTTACTCGCGAAGGACGCGACAATAAGAGTTTTTTTTTCGGCGATTCGTATATAAGTATACGATGGGTCATTGTCTTGTGTCAGTCGTCTACGATCGATTCTTCATTATCTGTTACGATCGGTTTACATGTGTCGCTCGCACCCGGGTGGAAGAATTGTCGTAATTTGTCTAAGCTTTGTCCAAAAAGCTCTAGGAGTATAGGGGATGCGTGCTGAGTTAACAGGTTAATTCGGTTCTAGCGTGTACGGGATCGCGAAAGACGCGATAAATCTTTTTTTCGAACGGATTTTCGAAAAAGGATGTATACACTTGTATTAACAAGGAGCTTCGATTGATTGTTATTGGGGATGAGAAAACCACTGTAATTTTGTTCGATTTCATAGTTGATCGTTTTTAAATTGCTTGTTTTATATATCAGTCGGTAGAATCGTTTTGATAAGTAGATGTTTTTGAATTTTTAATAAATTTTTCATTACTTTAAGAGGATTTTATTTTCACGACCCAATGAAATTTTCAAACGACTTTACTTTAATTAGGTAGTAAAGCGCACGTTGTAGACGTAACAATGAGTTACTATCTTCACTCTTAAATTAACAGGACAAAAGTGACCTGTTTTAGTAGAGTGTAAGCAGACATTGTTTTATGTACGTAGTTATTTTCTTGCAAGATATCTATTTTTCAACTATATTTTCTTTATTATGATGCGGAGTTGATCAATGTTTTCCTCGTATAAAACTAAAAATACAATATTTAGAGGGATTACTTTTAATCGAACACATGAAGCTGTTTACATCACTTTAATATTATACTGGGTTAAGAAATAATAATCGTAGTAAAAAATGATTATACAGTTAATAAAATTGAAATAATGGAGTCTAAAACAATGTAATGTACGTTTTATGACTCATATATCTATGGTAAAATGGATCTTATCAAATCAAGGTAAAACAAATTTACTGTAATAATACTAAATTTGAATGTAAATGTAATTTTAGAATGAATCAGCATTACTTACAAAGACGATGAGTGTAAATTGTTTATCAATTTGTTGTAGTAAAGTTGTCTTGCTATAGTGTCTTACTAGAAATTATTTAAGTTTTTGTATTTACATCGGTCGATGGAAAACTTTACTTGGCAAGTTCACGATAATTTAAGACAGCTTAACTATTCACTATGCTATGACATTTCATTACGACATAAAGCACAACTGTGTAATGCCAGATTTTTGTTTACAAATACCTTGTTCTACTTAAAAGTATATTTTACCGCGTATGTTTTACAGTAAAAACGTAAAAGGTATTCATGTATGAATTCATATAAATTTATACTTTGGGTATACATAACATTATTTCAACCGAAAAATAAACTTCATAATATGAGAATTTTTAATGCGCAAAGCTTAAGTTAATAATTTTTTAATAACGCACAAAGCAATCGCTTTTGTTACCGGCTAATTATGCGGCCTCTTTTCAACCACGCGAATTTCTACTTAAGAAAAAGCAGCATGCTGCTTTTTAATTGCAATTACCCACTTTCGACGCAATTTTTTTCTCTTTTTTTTTTCTCTTTTTTCCAACGAAATTTGCCTAAGTATATTTAAAACATAATATTGCACGCGTTCAAGGATATAAATGCAGTTAAATCGTTCTTTCAAACCACAATATATAGTAACTTCATGAACAATATAAAAGGAAAAATAACTACGATAAAGTTATGAAAAAATGCACTACATATAAGATTAATATTAACCATTTTACGTATGTAACACCGTCAGTAAATATTTTTATCTAAAGAGTTGTTTACACTTATCCAAAAGCATAGGCCAATTGAAGATACTTATTAATATTTTCCCTCATCCATAAATATTTATCACACGCAGACCAGAACCGCGCTGCGACAACAATAAAACCAGATCACGAAAATAAAGAAAGCAAAAACGATTACCTCAGCCGGTAGTCAACAAGAAAAAAAAAGAGAATCAGCTTTCATAGTTAGATAAACCGCTCCGGTCATTCTCATTGTCAGTACATTCACGTCTGTTTACACAGTATACTGCTCGGTTACTCGTACATATACACATACACACACGAAAATTCCCTCTTCAACAATCCTCCCAACAATATCCTTACACTGTCCTTCAACGATCTCTCGTCTAAATAAATGATCTCGGACGATTACGTTTCACCTGCTGCATTCGCAATTCTCCTTAATCATATACAAGCGTCAGAACTATCGAAAGCGCAGTGAACAGTGCGAATTCCTAAAAATGTCAAAGAAAGAAAGAAAGTGCATATAAGCGAGTGATGCGAGCTTGGCATATGCAAACGATCGATCGGTATAGTACTGGTAGCACAACCTGATGTGAGCCTTTGGTGCGTCACACGCGTCGTGAGCACGCAGGGGAAGGTCGCAGCGAGCTTCTTTAATAAATAATTCACTAATGACATGCCAGGGCAAATGTGCCCCCACTAACGCCGCGCTCTTTTCTCAGCGCCGTTTGCTTTGGTCATTAAGGTTGGCGTGATGTGGCGTATGTATATGGAGGGATATTTTTGAGTGGCTTGCGGAGGATTGGAAGTTTTCTTGGGAAAGAGTGAAGTGATTGCGGTTAAATGGTTTATAGGAGATTTTTTGGGGGAGGTTTCGGATTGGTTTTTGAATGTAGTGATAGTGGAGAAACCGTTTGTAAAATTTACTATAGGAACTCGCACGGCTGTGTAGGGATAGAAAGAATTGTTGCTCATGCGGTTCATAACTTGAAAGAAAAGTTTACTGAAAAACATAAAAATTTGCTGTATTGTTTTACAACCTTTGGTTGAAAAAAGTATGATTGTTTTATAGATTTTAGCCTGTGGTGCAAAATTGTTTTAATTGCAATTCATTTGAGTGTATATCTAGAGTTTCTTATTGATTATTTAAATGATATAGATTAATATAATTCTTAAATCGATCGACTACACTATGTTTAACTATATTCTAAATATTATATTATTTTTACTACTACCTATACCATGAAGTATTAAATTTGGACATTTTAAATCATAAATAACTGAGGTTATATCGACTTCAGCTTAATCCATTTTTGATATCATACAATTAATTTTTTACGAATATAAAGAAAATATAACTATTTATATCAGAGCTTCAATCATTTAAAAAAAAACTTTAATAGCCCCTTAATTACCGTCTACATAAATTCAGTCTCAATTCACCTCTGCCCAACTACCTTTAAAACCTACAAATCCTGTCTCAACGTTAACATTATTTTGGCATAAACTTCCTCTACACTGTCGTTAATCATTTCGACCACCGCAGAGACGTCGGTTCGTTTCGATCCTCCGCTAGCCCACAGGTGGCTAATCTATACAATTTTAACAACCCAATGAGCCGCGAGTCGACACGGCCCTCCGTGTCTACATACTTCTTTTCTTTCTCGAGGCCTTTTTTTCAGAACCGCATTGTCACTTGTTACTACCACGATTCTATCCGGGAATACAATATCGCGAGGGATCGGTCGAGCAAATAAAATGCCGAAAATGAGTTGGTGTGTATAGCGCTTTTGCGAGAGTTTATAAGGTGTTTGAACTGAAATCGATAATGCTTTGTCGGCGTCTTTTATTGATAAATGTAAACGAATTTTGTGATTTTATACATTGAGAAAAATGTATGTAGTCACTACGACTATATCGTATAGTTGTCAAAATATAGTTACGATTTTTATTTTTATTTTTTAGTAAAATATACATATTTTATTAGTAAATTTTACTATAAAATATGGTTGTAACGATTTTGCACTATAAACATTATGGCAATAGTAACTATATTTTCACCTCAGTGTATTATGAATAGATAAAATATTTTTTATTAAAAGAAAAGGTATAGAATGTACGTTTAAACATAACATTAGTTTTGAAAAAAATATATTCAAACATGTAGGGAAATTATGGTTCTACAATAGTAATCGTTATTCTATAATAAGAGTCATGTGACCTTGAGTTCTAAGTAATCGTTTTCATTGATTACCAAAAAAGGGATAATAGAAAAGAATATGAATGCTCACCCGAGTAAATATTTTATGAATGTAAAGCCATTTTGCAAAGCGTTAGAACACGTAGTCAGCACTTTGCTAGCTTTTCGTGTGAATTCTTATTTAACGACAAAAGTTGAATGCAAGTCGTGTTAGTTGTGTCTAACTAACTATATGAAATCATAATCCTTCAATTTTTAACTGCTGATGATCGATAATTTTCAGGTTTAATTTAAGAATATAAAAGGCATCTTGTTTCGTTTAGTATATTTTTTAGCCATCTATATTACTTTTAGTTATATTTATGTTTTCCAACATGAAGATCGATTGATTTTTTATCTGACGCACGCACATATAAATACATATAGTTATCCCATCGATTATGTTTACTTATTGACATACAACTTTATTTTTTCATTAATTGAACTTCATGTTATTCACGAGAGATATTGAAGTTCGAAAAATTTGAAAAATGCAATCAACTTATATTATGCACGTAGTAGGGTTCTGTTTCTTGTCATAAATATTATTCACGTTTTTTTTTATAAGATTATATTTTAAATTTAAATTGCCGTAAATCAACAGAATAATTTTACGTGCTACATTTAAATTATCAACCAATATATTAACAGTTCATAATTCTATGCTATAACATGCATCTCGTTATCAAAATAATTTCACTCACTCGTCTATTTTTGGTCACCTTTATATTTTATATTTTCTATAATTCTGTAATTCTATTCTATATATTTATTATAAAGGGCTTATAGCCCGTTTAATAAATAAGAAAATAAATAATTTCTTGTTACAACACATATTATAACTTGCATACCTGCAATATAGACCGCTATGATATTACTACAGGTTAAGTTAGCATATCATTCTTCTAAAAATAGCCATACATGTATTGTAAAAAGTTTATAGTTCAAGGATTTGAAATTACCGATTTTGCAATTCTTTTTAAAAATGCGACGCAATTACAAAATCTTAACAAACATATATCCCTTCTTGTGCGTCGACAAAACAATCGTTAACCGCGTGCACGTGCGCTTTTATTCCCCACATAAGTATAACAAACAATTTATTATATCTATAAACGTCCTTAATATTTAACGTATTTTGTCGCCAGTGCACACGGTGGAAAATATATCTGTCATTGATTAATCTTTCATACACGTGGACGCGCGCGCATATACGGAACTTTAACCACGCGGAAGGAATAAGTGTATGTGTGTGTATATATGTGTGGCTGCCACTGTTGCTCTAGAAGTTATGAATGTTTAAGCCAACACTGCGCATGCATGCACAGAGAAGCACGCAAAAGAGGATTACATCACGTGGCGTGCCGACTTTAATTTATATATATATATATATATATATATATATATAGGGTCATAAATAGAAGTATTATAACTCGATCTGCCATTGCGTGAAAATGAAGTTTAGTTTTAGGACGGTTGCGAGTCGTTTGAGATAAAAATTGCGGGGTTTATGGGTAATGAACTAGGTTTTATTAGAACTGTTGGAATGTCATGGGTGAGAGGACATAATGCTATAATGTAGTGAGGGGAAGGTCACAGATTGGATTTATTTTTGTTATTAATATCTTTCGAAAGAAAAATCAATTTAGAGAAACTGGATGCCGATATTTTTTATTGGCATTATGGGGAACTGTAATATTATTCGATTAATAAAATTAATTGTAAGATAAAATCTATACGTATCCGTAACGTAATTAATCGTAAGATAAAATTCATTTATCTTTCATGTAATTAATCCTGAGATAAAATTCACGTGTCTTTAATAATTAGGGTAAACACAGATCAATAAATAAGTTAAGGATTACATTTTTGATAAATTCATAAAAAAATAATTTTTATGAACAAGATTTCAATAAATTTGCACAAACCTTTGATTATCCGATTAAGGATGTCATCTGGTCGTGAGTTGATTTGTATTGTTGCACCGTTCCCGTTCATATTTGTCATGGGCACGGACATCATCCGCGGACTGATGCGTGCCTCGAAGCCTGCCAGCTACCAAAACTTCAAAGTAATCTACTTTTTATCTTCATTTAACAAGAGATTGGTTATATTTTAATAGCAATGTACAAATTGCTGTTTCTTTTTTACAAGTGTAAGTGAAATGTTGACGAAAAAGCATGAAATTTTATATAGTCTATGATTCCTTTCAGTGTGCAGAAAAAAAGCGTTTCGTTGTGAACTAAAACATTCGGTGTTTACAGAAAAACCTTTCTTTTTATATTGTTTTCTTGACTTTATGTTTGCTATATAACCATTCAGCAAATTCTACGTCGTATAGAATAAAAAGAAATGTTTTGTCACCTTGGATTATAGACAAACATAAATTACTTATCACTATCACAACACCACATCAGGATAAACATGTTGGTGTCATTATTTCACACTTTCACAGAGTAAACATTACAAACAACAATTGATAACCACGAAATCAGCTCACCAACACAATTTTCACAAACAAAAACATTCTTTTCCTTTTGATTGAAAGACAAAGACCAGTAAATCACATTATTACGGCAATCCTTTTATTTCCAATCAAACCAATCGAAATTCGTGACACGCGAGCATGTATACAGTGGATGGTATATCATGCAGTGGCGGCGATGCATCACATAGAAGAGCGAATCTCGCGAGTGCTTGACTACAAAGCGCGTACAAAAAGGCATAGTGATATTTCGCGTGACGTTTTCATTCCAATCGAATTCTCAAAGCACACGTGCGTATCTGCGTGAGTGTTTGTTTATACCGAAATTCCGAATGATCGTTTCACATTTGAACGAGCGTCAGAGCCTGAGTTTTCGATTGTCTAAAGCTCGAGTGGCGAGAATCAATGTTTTGCGATGAGTATTAATGTGTGGGAGTTGTTTACTGTGACAGAAGAGTGAGTGGAAAAAACTGGGAAGTAGGTTGGATTTTGTGGGATTTATGTTTTACAAATAGAAAAAAAAGTGTGGCTCGAAATCAGATTAAAATTGTGTGGTTTTCGAGTGATGTATTGAAAAAATGAATGATTGTATTTAATGCGATTGTAACTGGATTAAAATGAAATGTAATTTCTGTTACGCTTTTGAATGAAATATGCATGAAAGTGTTTTTATTAATTTTGGTGGTTATACTGAACGTAAAATTTACAAGCTATGAAAAAACTGTAGGATGTAAGACGTAGATGTTATATATATATATAAAATATGTTAGACATTACATACGCAAATCTGGCGTATCTTTTATTCTGGTAGTATCTATAGCTGTAATCTACACGTTTGTTTTCACTAATTTTTAGTCAAAATGTATTTCGTTTTTCGTAGATCATATTCGGTTGGAATATCACGATGTACTGTTTTATATTTAGTGGTGCTTGAGCTGGAAAAATGTACAGTTAGAATTGTAGAAATTATTGATTTCAGTCTTATTGACATTCTGTCAAACAAAATAATTCAACGTATATCATTTGCAGAACTGTTTAAAGATGGTTTTTATGACAACTAAAAGTTTCTTTTTTACAAGTATAAATTATTTTAAAAGTTCTGTCAATGACATTTAACACTTTCATTGCTACGATTAGAATAAACCTTTTATAGACGCCTTTATATTTTAGCTATAGTAAATTTATAAAAGTTGTAACAGTTGCAAAACAATTTTTTTTTCATAACGGTACAAGAAAATTATTTTTTTCTGTTAAAACCGTAAAGACTGAAACATTAATATGTTTGAAAAGTAGTCCGACATTTACAACACGTAGAGCAGCGAAGATGTTAATCAATTCATAAAGATCATCTGTATCATAATCTACGTAAATATTAAATCTGTTAATATACCGTTACTAGAAAACTAGAATGATAAGTACGGGGAGGATTAAGAGAATTATCTTCGAGTCGGAAAGTCATATAATAGAATATGTTTCTGCACGCGAGATAAATTCTCCATGAAAGGTTTAATATGCATTTCACTCGCAAGACATGCGAAGCGTTGAATTAAGGTGAAGCTTGAAAATTTTATCGTTCCGATTGTATGAAATTTGTCTAACAGGCGTATTACGAGGGTTATGAAAATATACAAAGAGTTAGGTGAAATTAAGATGGAATTATAATTTTCTTTAACAAAATATAAAGTGAATTAATTTGCGCACGTAATTTAATATGCGGTTGCTCGTGAAAGCATAAACTTTGTAAATATTGTGTGATATTATTTGTAAACGTGTTAGAAGTGAATGAATATTAAAAAAGAACGTTCGATTAATACCACATTTAATGATAAATTAATTTTCAATAGTTAAAAAAACTTTCTGAATACAAGACGTACTACATTCTTTTTTAGTATATTAATGTGTAAAAGCGTATATGTAAAAGCTTTCGGCTGGCTTTTTGTGTACCAAATTTCAGCCATCGATCTTTTGACACTAATATTTAGACAGGACTGCTGCACATATCCATATGTACACAAAAATATATCATTCTGTATATATATGTACATATAATATATGTACCACAAACTGAGAGAGAGAACCTGGCTTCTTTAAATATATAAACTTGGAAATAACCGATCCTTAATCTTTTACATGACAACTTACACAGAAAAATTATAAAAAACACAACCAACTAAACTTTTCTTTCAAATCGTCCACTCCTTCGAACCACTATACACCTCCAAATCTCGTTTCATTCAATACGCCAGCTCGAACCCAACTCACCAACAAAACCACTCGGTATTTATTTTCAGCACTACGGCAGCCAATTTCCAGTAGCGCGCACATACAGTCCTTCATTTCATTGCAAACACACTCGGCCGGTAATTTTCCAAAATACCACTCGCACATACACATTGACCGCACGCGGCTAAACGAAAACCGGGCCAAACTCCTAAATAGCACAGCACGTTCGTATATATATATGAA
This sequence comes from Torymus texanus, assembly GCA_036873485.1. Lineage (NCBI taxonomy): Eukaryota > Metazoa > Arthropoda > Insecta > Hymenoptera > Torymidae > Torymus > Torymus texanus. Next base: position 16,079 of record JAYJLV010048934.1, read on the forward strand.
TCTAGACCGCACACAAACTTGCAGTTTCTCTCTCAGTTGGTGATTATATACACATAACCATATGAAGAAAGAATAAAAAGAAAAGAAACTATACGAAACCCTATCTATATAAATATAATTCGGAACGTCGGGTATAACACTCACCCACGTGCAAGATCACCCTATACGTTCATCCACACCGTTATCACCACCACCACCACACCACCTTCACTACCACCTTCTCCTCCACTGTCTTATCCTCCTGTTGCTACCGATGCAAACGGAAGAGCAGAGTAGTGCGACAGATAGATAGTAGTAGTAGTAGTAGAATTAGATATATATGTATATATAGCTATATGCGGGTATGTGTTTCTGTTTTTTTTTTTCTTTCTTTAGCTTTATATATACACACGTACACGAATCACACAGAAACAATAAGAAGAATAAAGAGATATAGAAACAGAGAAGATTGACAGGACGCGTGCGTATATACAGGTAGGTATATATATATATATATATATGTGTATATGTACGCGCGACAACACAACACACTCGTCACCTTGCTGATACGGCGGTCGGTGTTGCAGTAGTGAAAAAGAGAGAGCACGCGGTAATATGCAGCGCCCGGTGTTCTACCTTCTGCCCTCTATATATACACTATAGACACGAGTGTGCGCACCGTTTATATGTTACTGTTCCTGCGCTTGACTTGTCACTCTGCACACTTGCTGCTCTACATGCATATACACTATATACACCGACATACACACACACACATACACTTATAGTATATATAATAATAATAATACACTCGCGTGGTAAACTCTTTCTCTCTCTTTCTCTTTCTTTTTCTGTCTGTCTCTGTGCGCGGGCCACGGTCGCCGCTTATAGACTGCCGTGCGGCATATATAGACAGTAGTGGACTCCCACCCGCGCACACACCCCCGATATGTGTATATGTGTGTGTGTGTGTGTGTATAATACGAGCTAAGGGCTAAGCAGTAGAGTATGGCGCGAGAGACTATGTATATGTATATATAATGTGTGCCGTCGATGTGTGACGTAGATTGGTTGAAGGAGGTTAATGGTCGGTATAGATCGTTAAGGGTGGATGGTAATGGGTTATGCGGATGAGTGTGAATGAATGTTATGGTGGGTATGGGCAGGAGTAACTTTTGACTGTGGTGATGGAAGGGTTGGTTTGGAAAAGGGATAATATGGTGTGGATGAGATTGAGGGGGTGGCTGGGATGGATGCTTTTTTCAGAGTTTCTAGGGAGAAGGTGGAGGTGATGATGATGGAAAGTGTATTTGGGTATGGGTACTTTTCGGTTTGCATGTTCGGAAAGGAAAGTCGTGTGGTCATACTATAAAGATCAGTACAGGGTTGATTGTTTTTTACTGAAAATATACTAGATTTTAGTAGAAAAATACGGTACTTTTATGTATGTTCAAGTTTATTTTCATTAGTGCTAATTTTAGATTGATTCTTTTTTCCTTTTTATATGTTTTTCTAAAGCAATTTTCTTTGAGAAAGAAATAAAATGATTTATGTTAAAACTTTTCGTGGTCGTTTGCAACTTTTTGAACGATTTCAAAGAGAAATGTGTGGTGCTATTCCGTGATTTCTCTTGTAGTAGTGCGAAGAAACGATTTCCTGTCTAAGAAATCATAAAATAGTGAATGTTTTCGAAAATTTCCACTGCTCTTTTGTTTTCTAAACACTGAAAATAGGCGACTTTTGTTCGTTAGCATATAGCATAATTGTCGTCCAAACATATACTGAGTCATTGACAACGTTAGCCACGTCATTTTAACTTGACTTTCACGGAATGTGATAAAAACAGCTCATATACAAAAGTCTAAAAATAATATCTTAGATTTTGTTAAATAATAGATCAAATAAATTTTGTCCCGTATGATTTTAAATTTTATTTTATTCTAAGTGATTATACAGATATCATTATTATTATTATTATATTTATAATAACATCTGAAATTTGTAAAAATTTAGCTTAGATTTAAAATGATTCAAATATCATGTTTACAGTTGTAGGTATATGCATATTATATTACTTTTCAAATGTCATTCAGATCTAAAAATATTATATTGTAACTATAGTTTTTCTAAAAAAAAAAACTAGAAATAGTTGTAGAAAAAAAAATCGATGCATTAAAACAATACGATCGAAAAAGAGAAAATATCGATTACTATAAAAGTAATATTTGAAATACTTTTTAAACAATTTACATGTTTTTTTTCATTTGATTTTTGCAATGTATTATTTATAAATCGATAAAAAAGTATATTTACTTGTGAATATAAACAAAGGTAATATTCTATACTTAAAATTGTATGTTATTTTTTACAGGACTATAGGTGATAAATTCAAAAATTTAATAAATGATTGTGGCTATTATTAAATATACTAATTTTCCATCTTCCGGAATTCAAACTTTTCTTATGTAGATCACAAATATTAACTGTGTCGATTGTCTACTTTATAATTAGTTTAAGGTATTGTTTGATAGCATATGTTTATAATTACTCTAACTAACGAGTCACTATGATCATTTGAGTATTTGAACAGAAACATATGTGGAATTTGATGTACATACATACAAACACTCCCATAGAATTATTAAGTTTAATTGTCTTCTTTAAGATCATTTAGCCTAATTTAACTCTTCTATTATTTACTTCTTTTATCATTTTTTGTATTTTTTTTTTATTTTTAAAGCAATTCATCCATTTGTTTCAATTTTTAATGTTAATTACATAAAAAAGTAAATACTTTTATTGATAATGATTAATTTGACATGTATTTATAATAAGCTAAGTAGATTGAATTTGTAAATTGTTACACCTTTATTGTAAATAATTATATTTTTATTAAACGCTTCAAATAAATTGTCCGTTACTTCATTTGGCACACGTGTACCATGTTTACCTATCGATCTGTATGAGTTGTGCGATATTATCAAACTTGCGATAAAGGAGTTTTCTAGGTTGCCAACCTTTTTATTTCTTCTTATATTGAACGTCAATGTTAGCGGCATCTATTCCTAAATGCAGAGACTACAATCTAGAATCAAGTTTATCCCTAGATTCTAATTTGCATTATCCATCAATTTGAAATTTAAATGCACGTGATTTAAATGTATCAAAGTGAAATTTCAAAGACAGCTTTAGAGATTAGCAAAGAGTTTGAAAGAACTTTAAATGAAAGATAATAGATAATCTTCTTTAGTTTTTTGGTTAACAACAGTGTTAATTAAATTTTTTCTAAATTTGGTAAAAAGTTTTGATATTTTCGTAAAACAAATATAATAATTTTATCAAATTCCAAATTATCAGTATTTCAACAATATATTAAGTTATTTTGATAAAATTACTCTTCTTATGCGCAGTTTAAATATATCATGTACATATGTTTCAACATAAATCGACAAAATGTAATGGAACTATGAATATTTAATTTCAAACTCAATAAAATTTTGAACACGCGCATAAAAAATATTTTTTTTGCCGACCGCATGTACATTTAAATAAAAAATAGCACAATTAGAAAAAAAAGCTAAAAACGAACTTTTAAAATTCCGCTTCTTTTTTTCATTTTACGCGGAATTTGATTCTGTGCGCGTGCGGAGTAACGGAATGCCTTTATCGCGTCAAAATTCTCTGACGTCACGTACTTTGTATTTTCAGCTCCGTTACACCAGTTCAACGCATTTTACCGTCGAGCAAAAAAGGACTCACTATAAACTCGCCAAAACTAGTTCGTAAAAAAGGAATAGCATACTTGCAGGTTAAGAGAGGAAGAAAATTTTCCGATGAGCGAGTATAGTTTTTTTTCGACTCTTTTCGTCTTGTTAAATAATTATGGATTAAATAGTAGGGAGTTTAATATACTTCGTATTTTTATAATGATAATACGTCTGCATGCAATTTTTTTATGAAAATTGATGACGTTCCCGGTTTATTTCTTTTCTTGCACAGGGAAATCAAATTTTTTCTGAGAGTTTTTGTATGTATGTTTATATGTATTATTCCTATAAAACGTTAAATACATATTAGTAGTATGAGTTTATTATTAAGATTAAAATTTAATATTTTTAAATATTTTTTTTTTGTTGAATTGTATAGAATTACAATTTTTATACGGATTTAAAGTTAGATGCGGATTTGGTATCAGTTACCCAGCGTTTCTCATTACCAATGGTATACGTTAATATTCACCGCAGTTAGATGTATATTACTGTTCTGATCAACATACTTCCAAATCATTATATTCAAAATACATTTTCGAAAGTTAACGGGATGCCATAGTCCTACCATTACCGACCGAGCGACTGACATAGTTTTAAGCTTATTAAAAATAAAATATGTATACAAAACAAAATTCGGTTTCGTTCAAAGTTTTTGCAAAAACCACTTGATATTTCGACTTCAAACTTTTACTGGGTGA
>JAYJLV010048943.1:0-20522 GCA_036873485.1 Torymus texanus
TATAGAAGTAGAGAGAGAGAGAGAGAGAGAGAGAGAGAGAGAGAGAGAGAGAGAGAGACGGGAAATGTTATTTGCGTGATGAGGATTTTCTCGTTTTGCTTGCTATTTCACGCAGTATTTTTTTTCCGCGTGCAAAAGAAAGGGAGGATACGAGCACGGGCGTGCATATTTTACACGTATAGGTCGTGCGGCTGGATAGTTTCTTATTTTTCTTTTCTTTTTATCTGCGTTAGGCTTTGTTGGCGACTAATGCCATATGTGACCGCGACGTTTGACGCATGCGGAATGTGCAGTACCAATATATGTATTGCGCATATGTGTTCTTGTTTATTGGTTACTGCGGTTATAAGAGCCAGTAAGTAAATGCCTATTGTTCGCCTCCTTTTTACTTTATACATCAACGCGCCTTGGAATTCTATATATTCTGAATAAAGTAATAAAGAAATTAAAATAGCGCGTAATTATAATTCGCAGTTCACGTTATAATAAACGATACGTCATCGTTCTTTTTATTTTATTTATTTTTTTTTAATTTATATATCCGTACATGTGTGTGCGCAAGTTTAGCATAAAAAATGAGATCTTACTACTGCGTGAAACAAGTTTGCATCGAATACATATAATACGTACATTCCTTCTCGCACATATATATATATATATATATATATATATAGAAGTCTCTTAACCTTGATTTCTTAGCGGTGTGTGTGTGTGTGTATCTTTTTGCGTCGTCTTCGCAATGATTTTCTGTTCGTAAACAAAAATCAAAAGCCTTCGCGCGATAATAAAACACTTTCGCGTATCACCATAGGAATCTCGAACAGAGTTTACTATGCACAAGTCGGCCAACCACTGGTGAATTAATTAAACCTTCTGTACTATATTATAGTACGATATATATGTACATTGTGATGCCTATAGTTGAATGTTAGTATTTATTATATTTTTTTTACATCGATTATTTTACAAAGTTACTATATGTATAGTAGAAGTTTCAGAAAATAAAACGTCATAAGCTACATGCGTGAGCGTTTGTACTATATACACGTATGTCGGCTTAGATACTTGTATATACGCTCAGCTCACGTCTATAACATAAGAGAATGTAAGTACCTATACGTGATTTTTCGAATATAAATATATTTTATGGAAGATATTAATAAAATTTGACAAAAAAATTCTGATAATAGTTTTCATGCGCGTACTAATTGTTGAACTTGAAAATTGTATACAAGATATTGACAGTTTTTATATGCATGAAAGGCGGGGCAAACGTTGTTTTTTTAGCGATTATTAAAAAATATTTAGAAAGCAAATAATCAAATATTAAAAATAAAGTCTTACATCTCCACAAGCCCGAACTCTATAGTAGGATGCCGCGCACAGTCTCTTGTGGCCATAAACTCCAATAAAGGCCTCCTGAGTAGATTAACAGCAACAAATATTACAACCAGAAACCGCGTATATAGACACGCGTATTTATACCTATATACAGGTATACGAATTAATATATCAAGAACTCGTTTCGTCGAACCAATTCGCGCGCTAAATTCACCACTTATATTATATATCCTTATACAATACTCGGGAATATACGTGCCGAACTATATATATACTTTGCGCCCTTTGACCGCTCTTATACCTACAACCACGTATCCATACTGATATTAGTATAGTCTATACAGAGAAATTCTCTCGATCCGGAATATATATATATATATATATATATATATAAAGAGACGGCATAAGCGCGTAAACGAAGTTGCGAGGTAAGTACAGGCCGGAGAATAAGAAGTTTGCTGAAAAGAGTCACGTATAACAGGCACGCGAGCGTGACTCCAGCGCGCGTTCGTCGAGGATGACGAATTGCTTTTATTTGCGAGCTCGGAAGATCTAGTTTTACGCTAAGAGAACGAGTGTGGGAGTATATGGAACGTTATTTTATATATGTATATATAATCGTATACGATTCGTTGAATAAGGTATAGTTAATATAATGAATAATTAAGGTTGTTGGTTTTCCCGTCTAAAGTCTAATGGAAATACACTGTTATTCGGCTGCTGATTAGCGTTAAATTTGCAACACCATGATGTGTGCGTACTGTAAATAGGTATTTAAAATCCGGTATAGTCCCAGGTGCATAGTAAACGTTCCTATAAGTCGTTAGAATAATCGAAAAGCTTTATCATATAAGCGGTTTTCACAGTTTCTCACTCGATGATTCTTTAATCCCAATGACATACTTTATATTTTCCTCGATATACCATTAATAAACTGTCATATACGTTCTTGATTGACAGCATGCCACAGTGAAGGAGCCTAGAAAAAAAAGTATATAACATAACGTTTTTATTCTATACATATATAGTATAGAAAATTTCTATAATACATATACCCAGTAGAGTAGATCATGTCCGCGAAATCGGCTGTATGTCAGACAACTTGTGTGTGTGTGTGTGTATATAATATGCAATCACGCGTTTCTTCCGAAGAATCCGGCATACCGGATATATATATGTCTGGTTCTCTGTCATGTCGCAGATGAAAAATTTTTTTTCGCTTAAATTTTTTTATACTTTCTACTACATATTTTCAACTACTATGAATTTTTTCAGATTTTTTAAAGGCTTTGTATCGGAGTTACGGAGCGTCGAAGTTGACAATTTTAGTGTTTTTGGAATTTTTTCTGATTTTGATTAATTTACAGCTCCTCGGGGAAGCATTTTTCGTAATAATCATAAGAATACTTTTTTCTGTTAAATTTTCTCAGTTATTCAATAAAAATATTTTCAAAGCTGTATGTGTACACTGCCACTTATATACCTCCAAATGAAAAAATCATGGAAATACCTTTTTACTGTACAAAGTATCTGTATAAATCCCAGAATAGCGCGCGATCATTTTCTAACCTAAAAGAATTCATTTAGTTTTTGATTTTTTAAAAAAAATCTTATACAGGTCTGAAAAAAATATAATTAAATTCTACAAAAATTATGAGAAAAAAAGTCTATGTAACCTATGTCGAAATTTTGCTCCCTTTTTGAGCTAAAAATTAATGAAAATGCTGAATTTAAAAATAAAATAATTATTAATTTTTAGCATTTTCATTAATTTTTAGCTCAAAAAGGAAGCAAAAAAATTTCATTTGCGACATGACAGAGAACCGGCCATATATATATATATATAGCTCTATAAACTTTCCATACACGAATGCGGTGTACACACTCTACACAGCTAAAGGTATATATATATATTAAAAGCCCACTCCGTCAATATTCGATAACAGAGAGCAGCGCGATTCCTTGGTCCATATATATACCCACATACATAATACGCATAGGGACGTCAGCCATTTTAGTAGCTGATTTTTTTTTCTACAAGAATATATAAAAATAAGAACTTTTACCAAGTTTTGATATTTGATTGCCTATAAAAATGAAAATTATATTCAAGATCGAATTTCAATCTTCTTTAACGTTTCGAAAAAGATTCTTTTGGATTTTTCATAAACTTTTCAGAAAAGAAAATAATTGAAATAGCCATTTAAATATAGAACTATATTTTGCGAAGCCATTTGGACGCGTCATAAATCGAGACTGTGACCAAAACGCAGCAGCAACCGCAGCAACAGAGCGATCACACACTTGTAAGAGAACTGCCGTTTTTTTTCTTCTCCATGTGTCGCGTATTCAACCACGTGCATACCGATTACTATGCCATTGCGTCTAGAAAAACAAGAGAGCAAGAGAGCAAGATATATATATATATATATGACTTGCAAAAGCTTGCGATAGTGCCTCGCGCTCGCGATTTGTTTACGTAAAACACGCGGCAATGTAGGAGTATGGAGTTTGCATGTCGAGTGGGGTCCACGTGGTAGATAGATATAGAGAAGTGGATGGGAGGTCGGGAAATAGAATTCCTCAAAACTTTGTGAACGCTGAATGTTTTACAGGTCGGAATGCTTTTAGAAACGCGTATATAATGCTGTGTCGTGTGTACATGTGCGGACACAGGTTGAGGCTCCTTCCTTTGTTCTGGTTTTTCTCTTCATTTCGCAGAGGTTTGTGCGGTTCGCACAACTGAATTACGTCTCTAGAAGGAAATTTTACATATACTAATATATTATTTTTTTTATACAACTGAGATATGTATATAGACACGTAACATGCTGAACGACGTAATGTGTCTGATAAAAAGTTTGAGTTTTTCTTTTCAACTGACTTCGATTCAATGCTCGTCCTTTTATAACGCTTGTATGTCAGCTTCAGCTTTCTTGCCTTTTTTCTTTCATCGTAGGGTGACTCGGACGAGTAAACAGATACTGTTGCTGCACAGTTGAGCCCATGCAATCGGTTTGCAGCTACTCGTCCCTAAAGATAAGGCGAGTGTGTTTGTGTGGGTATACCAAAGAATTTTTTTATACAAAGCTTATATCACGAACGACTGTTAGTGACGCGTCACATCGAATGGTTTGTGAGCAAAAATTGCACGTTTAGCTGCTTATTGGGTTTGCTATTATACGATTATGTCAAATGGAGATTAGCCATCTGTGCCAGCTTTTATATATACGTACACTGCGCAAAAAAAAAAGTTACGGGCAACAATCATATATTGTACCTGATGGTGTATAGAAATCCAATTATTCGATAGACATCGATCAAAACATATTGTTATACTTATAAGACGTAAACTGAAGCATTGTACTTGGCATCTCATTTTCCGCCTCGAGGTTACTAGTTTGACCGCATTTTCATGTTTGAAGAAAGTATATAGAGTAAAATCTTACCAAAGCTCTCAATATTTTTGCAGACCTCTTCATCATCATCCTTCATCCTTTCGTGAAATGTCTCCATACTGTTCAAGCGAAGACGCAAAAACTGCAAAGAGAAACATTTTGTATAGAGCAAAATATTACTATTTTTCAGAGTAATCGAGCGATAGCTTCATATTTTCATGAAAATAACTACATTTATTCCCTGTGGTTAAATATTGTTATTAATATTATTATTTATTTTTAGTTTATTTATGTGTTACATTTTTGTGAACAAAATAAAATATGTCATTTCTACATATGAAACGTACTTAATAATGTGCATAAATGCCTTTAAATAATTATATACATTTCGACACGGGCGACTAGTTTCGAGTACTATTTTATACCACAAGCGCCAAAAAATCATACCAATGTCATGGTATAAATTAAATTTAAAATAATGTTGTCCTCACACTGTTTATTAACGAATGTGCGAAGTCTTATTAAAGTATGGAATTATATAGAATATCGTTTATTGACCCAAGACATAATTAATTATAGTTAATAATACAATATTTAATACACAGTGTCACTTCTTATACTATATCTTCATACATTCTTTTGTGCAATAGCATAGTTATAAAATTTTCTCCTAATATTTTTGTTATACAGTGATTCATTCTTATAATGAGCCGTGTAAGACATTAAGAAGTTTCTTTGATACGCTATTACAATTCATTTACCGTTAAACAATATCATAGAATCAGTCTTAAAAACAGTGCATATTGTATCATTTCTGTGTCAGAATTAAACATATCTTGTACATATTATAAGAAAGTTTTCTAAAGCAGACATCAAATTTGATTGATAAGCAATAAAATATTCTATTTTGTTATATATAAATTTATTACAAAATCGATTTCTATTTTACTATTGAAAGCTACATGCATATCAAATCTGATTCGTAAAAGAAAATCGTGCGCCTCTCGTGGAGGTTTATACACACATAAAATATATTCAAGTTTCAGAAAGCCAATAGCATTATCGTAACCCGAGATCTAAGCTCGCAAAAATTACAAAAATTAAACACGTCTGTCTTTTGGGCATATATCCTCATTAATAATTATATCTTTCCGCATCCGCATAGTACACCCATCAGCAACGACGACTCCAACTCAATCAATCGCTGTCTCTCATATATACGTTACAAAATCGCGCGCAGATTCTCTCACCTCAGCCAAACGAATTATAGAAAAGCCAAACGATATAGCCACATAGTTCCATGTACTTATATATATATATATATATATATATATATATATACACCTTTCACCTCACACGACAACGACGACTGGACTCGTCGCGCGCGTGCAATCGTTACGCGCATATATATATAACTTGCGCACGGCTCTACCCTATACACACATACATGCGCAAACTTGAAGTGAAACTCGCCGTCCAAGAGATGGATTAACCTCACGCTTAGAGGGCTTTGACGATTCGTTTTCTCGAGAAAGAAAGAGAGAGAGAGAGAGGAATGGTACGACCGAAGATTCTCTCTGTAGCGCGCGCATATAAACTGGTTTTCCCGGGAGCTCAGGGATTATTGCGCAATCGACGACGCCTTATATATACCAGCTGTTTGTATTTGTTATGACTTTCTGGTACCAGGTGAAAGAGAGAAATAGAAGAGAGGAAGCTAAGGTACCCAGGGAAAAAGTTTATAGAAGATTGCGATAACCGAAGTATATTGGAAAATATGAATCGCGAGTTAATTAAAGTAAATCGTATAGCAAAGGATGCAATGTGTGTGTAAATATATATGTAGGCTTTGTCGGGTTAATCGATTGAAATTGTTCTTATGGCTTCCAAGAATAAGCCGTCGTTTTTCCAACTTTCGGAATCGGACGTTACGTACTTTTTTTTCCTCTAGAACAGTCCCGTCAGCGAACTCGAGTAACTTTGCGGCGCGTTCGTTTTTCGGACGTTTCGCGCCGACGTCTCGACGTTGTGTTTCATATATATATATATATATATATATATAGAGAGATTCATGCCTACGACGTTTCTTATAATATATAGTTCGACTGTGCAGAGCGAAAAGAAATCGCACGTTTTGGGTTATCTCGCGAGATTATCATCAGTGATGCGCGTGGCTTATATTCTCAAGAAAAAGCGACCAACCGTATACGTAAACAAGCGATGCTGGCCGAGTTTTTCAATTCGGGAAGAAAGTTTGGATAGTGTGCGGGACTGGATTGTGCTGATACGACAGTTTCGTGAAATTGTGAGTATGCGCGTGTGTATGTGTTCACGGAAACAATAAAAATTACTCCACTTTTGAACCAGTTCGCGAGTAACTGGTATATTGTGACAATTTCCGCGTTTGCTTTTGCGATTGTTATTTCTCGTCTCCGCATTTCTAGTTTGACAGTCGCTCGGAATCCGTTATTTGATAATTTACTCAGTGATATGTGGTTTTGGCGGTAACTACAAACTTCTCATGGTATTCTTTTAACCACTCACTTGACAGAAAATTTCCAGTTTGTCAAAATTCATTTCGGCTCCCGTGTTCCGTTAGCTGTTTGCATGAATGTAGTTAACGTAGTTGAGAACGCATAGCTCTACAATAGATTTGTTACTACCATTGTTAATGAGTTGATGTAAACGTGATATTATCACGTGTCTGTGATGATAGTTTTGGTTTTATATATATATATATAAAACGACTATGCGTTAGTATCAGTGCCTAGATCGGCTGCTAATTTAGAAACTTTTTGAACATTTATGCTTTTTAAGAGGACCGGATAAAATAGATATGTCAGGAATTGAAATTCTGGTAAAATATGGTATTTTGTTGAAATTAAGTTGGCTCTAGTCCTATCCACTAATTGAATCTTTCTATAAATGACTTGAATAATTTGCAAAAATTCGAAATAATAATAAAAAAAAACTTCTGAATTTCTTTATTACTGGTAGAGCCACCTATATATATAATGGTTGCGGTGTCCTCATTTTAAAAATGTTTCGTAACGGTCATATTTAAGAGGGTGAGAGGGTGAGACCTCCGGATCTCGGATTTTGTTCAAATTTTGGGATACGTTTTTAGATGTAAAAATATGAAAAAAGCTGCAAAATTAGACCATATTACTAAGAAAAACTGTAGCTCTACGACTTTTTAGCTATATTTTGAAAAAAATCTCTTTCTCTTTATATACATTTTTTTCTTCGTACACCTTGTAATGGAATAAATTCGGAAGCTATTTCCTGAATTTTTGGTACTACTCGTTCCCTATAGAACTCGGTGCCGCGGAAGTCAATCTAATCTGACTTCTCGGGGATGCTGCAGCGAAACTCCGTGTATAAATGTCGAGTTCGCGCTTGACTTTGAATTTTCGGTGTATGCCGGAAAGAAATAAAATTCGCCATATTTGAGCGTGAGATACAGTTGCTTATAATGATCGCTCGCAGAGGCGGCGGTATCCGGAAGAAGGTTAGGCGAAAGATAAAAAAATGAAGAATAGCCTCAATATATACGAAACAATAACAAAGTCTATTCTTAACACGTCTGAAATACAATTAAAATACTTACATGTCGCGTTGTGCGCAGACAACAAGTCGTCGGATCCGCCTTGTCCTCCGGTAGACTTCGTAGTGGTCAGATCGAGTCCTAACCTCCAGCCTTCACCTACAGAAGCTTCGGACGTCGCGCACGCAGCTCGCGAATACATTGCTCGAGATGCACGAATTCACGAGAACGAGAGCTAAACCGAGTTTGATCGAATATGAAGAACTTATATTTTCTTCGTATTTTATCCTCGAACCTCGTTATAGCCCATTACGTCCCTTTATGATTAATACCACGAATTATGTAAAGAGCCCATGTAGAATACACACACACACACACCGCCGGAAGGTAAGTTGTACATTATTACAATATTCAATCAGAAAGTATGTTCAGTGAGTTAGAGGAGAGCACCATCCTGGGGTTTCAAGGCATTGAACAAAAGAAATCCCGCATCACTGGAACGTTTTCTTCATCGGTGATTCTCTCAGCAAGATATTTTTCCAGCGCATGGCGTACCCCCCGTAATTTCTTTTTATCGCAAACACGTGTCATCACCCTTCTTTACATACACCGCAACAAAAAAAAATAGGATTATCAACCGTGTATAAAGCTATCAAGATAAAATTAAGTGACAGATAGTGTTTTTCGATGTATATTACAGTACCAAGACAAATACTTTATTTCTTTATTGAGACTGCGCTTTATAAAACTTTTATGGAATAAGTCCTATGTTATTTGATCTATCATTTAAGCTGTAAAATATTAAAATATTTAATATATTCATTCTAATAAATATTGCAGATATTATGATATATTTTTGTCTTTCAGAACAAAGTAAAGTATTCAGGTTAATTCTATAATCTTAAAGTTTAATGTAATATTTTTTATTAATTATATAAAAACTGTGCATTTAAAAAAGTCACTGGTAAAGTCATGCTATTTTATATATATATACAATATTCACTCTTTTCTATGACAATTTTCTTTTTACTTACATATGGTTAATTTTAGTAGTATGCTGATAGCTTGAGCTCTTTCAGTCCAAAAACAAATTGAAAAATTATAATGAATATATTACAAAGAATAATAATTGTGTCTGATGATAAAAGAAAGTCCATAGTTGATCCACTGAAAATAAAAATGATCACAAAGATCATTTTTATTTAATAATTAATTATTGTATATCTCTTTAGAAGTTGTGTCTTGTTTTCGGACCGGTATTGCGCTCCGAAAACAATAATTATAACGATCTACCCGCATCGTGCGTCGGTTCGCGCTGTCTTGCGCGCGACACGAAGCAATAATTACCGTGAAGTCCGATTATTGAATAGACTTTATTATTCTTTCTTGTTAATAAAGGATGTTTTTCTTTATTTATTGGCTTTATTCTTCTCTCTCGATTACCATCGCCTACATGGGATTGTCGTCTCGAGCCGACGATTATAGCTGAATGATCGAGCCTATCGTGATTAGTTACCGCAAGTATTTCTTCGTCCGACAGAAAGAAGAGCTTTTGACGTTTATTAATAGATTTCTAGCCTGCAACCTCTCTGAAAAATAGTGATATTATAAGTGCTAATTATCTGCTACAAAATCCATTTTGAATCATTTAAATGTGATTTTTCTGCTTCGAGAAATATCAAATCAAACCTTTCATAATATCTCAAAGAAAGAAAACCTCTAATATAGATATGAGAGAGGCAAATAATATATGAAGGAATTATTGTTCATATATAATTAAAATTTTTAAATTCGATATATTATACCTAGAAATTTTTGCATTCCCCGATAAATTCGAATAACTCCGTGATTCAAAAGGTCAAAATAATAATCCGCCCTTGCATTGAATTATAACGACAGTGCATGAAAACTTGTGTTCGTATTTTATCCGTCAAAAGAGACCATAACGCGCGCGATTAAAAGTAAGTACGAAAGAGCTCGTAAAGCAGTTATGCTGCGATCAGTACATGGGTTCATTAGGTCCTTTGAAATTCATCAAAAGCTCATAATCCGCCCTTTAACCTCTCCAGACTAACAAGCAATGATTTTACCCTGTGCAGTGTACTAGTAAATACATATAAGGGAGTGTTGCACACTCATAGCCGCAGCGTCCAATGTTAAAGACCATGCATTTCCCACATCTACTGATATGAGACAACGTCGGACAATTATAGTTTGATGAAAAATATCATTTTATTTAAAAATATTGGGTATGAAATATATATGCATGTATATTTTTAATACAGCATTTACAAAGTCACATGAAAATTTAGTATATTGACACAAAAGTCACAATGTTAGTCTAATATTTTTTAATAATTTCTACTTCTACTACTTTTTTTTTTTGGGGTAAGCAAAAACACTTGGTGTGATTGCAAATGGAATAATAACTTTTTTGCTTAGTTTTGGTCCCTTAATTAGCATCCAATACTGATTGTGTATAAGTTGAGTGTTAATGTCAAAAATAAATATTATTATTTTCTTAATTATGTTAAATAAATTAATTTGTAGCTAGAATTGCTATGTTGTTGATGCTCTAGTTTTTGGTCGACATCATCAGATAATAAAATAAATAACAAGCTTCTTCAGTTACAATAATAATAATTGAAAATATCTTATCTATCTCTTCTAAGTATTATTTCCTTTTTTAGCATTTCAATATTTATAAATAACATCGAAAGCTACAGTCGGAAATATTGTGAGTATACGACCACTGGAAAACTCTCTTCACATAAATCTTTGAGTACATAAATAATGATCGTGACATAATGACATGATCGTAATATATGTTGCATAGTTACATTCGCGAACAATTATACTAATGAAAATAACTGCGATTGCTACATGGTATACTACGCGCAATTACCAGAGGCGGAAGGGTATGATAAATTTTCCGCACAACAAAGTGAAGCTTCGATGGTGATATTAATACATTCTTTTCTTTCTACCTCGATCCAGCCGCCTCTATTCTCCTTTATTATAAACGACTATTACTTCGTTACGCTTATATATATATCCACGCATCGTCGAGAAAATGCTATCACACCTTATCAAGCAATATCAAGTAATCCAGAAAAACTTTACACTTATCGCGGCCTCAAAACTAGACCAAAGTTTTTTTCAAAGCATCCCTCTTACGAGATTTTAGGCATGGCGGCTACTCGTCGAGAGGGCTTGTATTTTTACCAAAACTAAAATTGTTACACTTCAAATCTTTTCTAGCCAAAAAGAGTCAATTTTCGCGTCAAGCGTTCTCAGAAACGTTTGTGTGTGTATGTGTGTGTGTGTGTGTGGAATGTCGGTTAAAACATCGCAAATTGAGATTTTATATAAAAATGTTTAATACGACTTAGAACGGTTTTATTTTATACAAAAATATATAACTTTTTTAGCTATATTTAGAGTCGTAGGAGAGAACTGCACAGTTTTACACAAAATTTTGAGTTTTTGTCGATTGGACAGTTTCCGCCAATTGGGTGCAAGCTCTACTCTGATTGGCTGAGACTGGCGGTGCATCTAATTGGCCAACAGCGGTCAGCCAATCAGGTGCATCGGTGGTGGGTATATAAGAGGCAGCTAATAATACGCTTCGACACTTGATCTACTGCACTTGAGGAGTAAAAAGGTGCAATAAAAAGCATCACAATGGACTCCTTCAAGAATTTAATGCGCTACCTTGGCATCTACCAACAAGGCGTCGACTTTATCAAACAATTACCAACAGAAATCTCACAGATAATATTATCGAAATTGGACACCCAATCTCTGTCCAATGCTTCCCAAGTCTCTCGCAGTTGGCTGTCAGTTTGCAAATCCACTTCCACATTTCGGCAACGCATCCGCCGCTCCATACGACGACGCAATCGTCAACTTTCACGGGCAATCATTCCTACAACTTACAGTCTCCCAGACATAAATACTTACCGCCCGTCTTTAATCTCTGCCCCCCAACTGAAAATATTTTTTGACAATATCAAAATAGTTAATTCAAAATTTCACTTTCACACAAAATCAACATACAAACCTGATACTTCTCGTCAGAGAAAAACTAATCTTAGATTTTAAGCTGTTAGCCTAAGTTATCAATATAAATATTAGTTTGTAAGATTTGACGAAATTAACTGCAGTTGACAGATTTATTATAAAATATAATTTTAAGCTGCAAAATCAATGGCCATTGACTTTATAATATAAGTTTAGAACTGTATAAAATAAAAAAATAATTTTAAAGCAATATGAATGACAAAATTAGACGCTAGATAACTGTGTGATACCCATAAATTAAGGTACATTGAAATGTTAGTGTTACCATATTTTCATGTATTATAGCTTTCTATTAATGTATTAAATATTTTTGGCATATCCTAAAAAATTAAGCTTAACCAATTTTTTATCAAGTTATCCAATAAAATAATATTGATATACTATACTGTTAAGTTTTATTTTTCAAGATATCTAAAAAATATTAGGTGATTTAAGGAAACCATATAATACATGGGAATATATATAAAATGTTAAATTGGCTAAAAAAAATTTTGAAATTTGAATAAAAATTGTTACTTACAGGTTCTAGTAATTTACTATATATATAAATGACAGCATATTCTTACACTACTTCTAATTTATTTTATTTACAGCACAAGGCAAACCTCAAAACATCAAAAGAAATTTTTTCTTGATTTTCTCATGTACGTGTGAATAAGTAGATAAAAATATAATCCTAAGAGCAAAGAAAGCCGCGCGCACATTCCAGCGATAGGAGGGACTCACACACGGGATTGTTGGATATACAGCAGCAACTGACCCTTTCGAGGCAAAAGCAGAAAAACAGCGTGTGCGCGCGTAGGACACGAGCCGAAGAAACATCTAACGAGAAGGGAACGCTGTACTGTCAAGCTACACATATATATATATATATATATATATATATATAATCACGTGCAGAGTTCTCCAGGAATCCGTGAAGAATTCATGTGCAACTGCTTTTTGCGCGTGTCGCTTTAATTTCGAATAAGTATAGCAGTGATGGCAGAGCTATGCACCTGGTTTATGCGTACAGCGCGTGCTTTGAAGGTGGGGTGTAATGTATAAGACCTGGGGAAGTTTATTGGGGAGGAGGTTGAATTTTTTTTTTTCGAGGAGTGCAAGAGATGGCGTGCGGAGGAATGCCGTTGAATGATGTATGAAGTTCGTTTGGCTTTCGCTTAGATGTCAGAGATTATACACGTGTCATTTGGCTTGGGTTTTTTCACTGCCGAGGAAACATGTCAATGATGTATGACTTGGTTGTAGGAATGTGTTGTATGAGCTTTTTGAAATTTATATCAGAATTTAATTGAAGCTCACTGTCACTGCTCGTTTTTATTTTTATATATTGGACTCCAAAAAATACATATTTTCTATATATTTTTCAATCCGATATTACAAAAATTCCAGGTAAATTTTAATTTTACGTCGATGTAGGTTACCTATCGGTTCTACCTTATTATTTTGTAATGCTATTAAGAAGAAACCGTATTTGTCTCTGTATATAGTTACGCTATAAAAACATTCCTACATGGAAAGAAATTTTGACTTTGGAAATATCCAAGCTATTTCGAGTTGGAGAATTCCAATGTATTTTATTGATTTTAGTACAATTTAGAATTTACGGATTTCAAAATTGGTATTGTGGTAAATTTTGAAGTTATCGAAAGCCCTAAACTCTAAAATATATTTAATACCAATCCAACTTGATTATTATAGAAGTCGAAAAAAGTTTGAATACACTGAACTCGAGACCGAGTAAAAAATCAACTTAACGTTGAACGTCTCAGACCTAAAAATTCAAATTCCCGTTCCTCGAAATTTCTCAGTGAAAACGTAAGTCCATATTAGGCTTACAGCGTTTCGATGATTCGCACTCCCATGCCTCGACATTCAGCGATGTAAACCCAATTCCTAATACCGCTTACAGCATTTCGATAATCGTATTATATATCGATAGTGGCTATGACTTTTGGTTTGAACAGCGCGGACTTGAACGCAGTTGCCGCGGCGCTCAGAGGTTAGATTTTTAGATTTCTCCTAATTTGACGGCATCAGGACGCGGTTATCAGTTCGAAAAGTTGCATCCATTTTGTAACGCGAGATTGTTTATGATCATCTGTCTCCCTTCGGGATTTAGGTTTAGATTCTCGGTTTTGTAAGTACACGGATTTGCTGTAATTGTTATTGTAAATAATAAATTAAACTACTTTGTGTGATGTAATTACATGTAATTAATTAATATAATTTCTGTATAACAGTCCTTCGTGATTGCTCTCTGCGCAAGCGCGCAGCACCATTTGGAATTTGTCGAGTTCAATGGTAATATCGAAATCACAGACATCGACGTTGGATGTCTGAGCTGCTTTATGCCAGGCGTTGAGTTACGTTACTTCGATACATCTCTGAATTTACTGGTTATCAATTTGTAATATTATCGAGTCCAATTATTGACTCAACTTGTAAGTATTCTTAGACATTATATAACACGAAATCGAGTAAAAGAAATAAAAAATTTTGGATTATATATGATTCTATATTTTATTCGAAGTTTGTAAATTGATAATATCGGAATTGCTAAAGGCAAAATTTCTTTCCGTGTACATATAACGAGCGATGAAATTCAAATCAAAGCTATCATCGGATAACCGTATAGCATAATCTGCAATAAAAGCTCCGTACGTTCTGCACGTATCTTTGTTCAGCGCGAAACAATTATAACATACACCTCCGTATAGCATTGAATCGCACAAGAACACCAAGCCCTACATATATACTTTACACGCGTATATTCTCCAAAATTACACAGGCGCGTTTATCAGCGAACTGAACTAGGCAACAGGTCTTCGCACACACACACACACACACACACACACACACACACACACACACACACACACACATATATATATATAACCATAGAACTGATGCTTGTGATAATGCGTGGATGCGTCATTAGGGGCCCTATGCTCTCGTGTCTGCTTGGCAATTAGACAGACTATACAGTAGCTGCGAGTCGTCCCGCTCGGTCAATCGACCCTATTAGCTAATCTCTTGCAGCAGCTTCTAATCTCGCTGAGGAGAAGGAGAAGGAGGAGGAGTTACGAAACAAAGGCCCATTGAGGCAGGGCGAGATTGCCGTTACCAGTCTCGTTACCGGAGAGCCCAAGGTGCACACATGCGAGAAGCTGTCGTGCAAATCTGGAGCGATCGGGTGGGCGCGCATGGTTATGGAATGGACTTGGAAGGGTTACTGGGTACAAGGGAGACAGTTGATACTATATAACTACGAAGTTGTCATCGTTATGGACATGCAGTAGGGAAGTATAAGTCTTTAGAGTATAGTGGATATATGAGAGCATATGGCCAGCCATAGATGATGTGGTAAATGGACAATGGTGATGTGTGGGTATATATACACGAACGGTTCGTGCACCGATTCTATTATCGTGATTGTGAAACGTGTTATATATGTATATAGCGATATATCGGCGAGTAACTCGTTTGATATATAGTGGAACAGCGTTGAATACGTACTTAACATTCATGTATTATATATATATATATATATATATATATATACACACACACACACACGACGTGTTAGAGACTCTTTCAAATTGGAATGAATGCCAACTTTCTATAGTTTTAACGGCTGTTTTATCAATGGCCAAATTTTCTGTCGGGAAGAAGTGAATGCTCGCGGGATGAGAGTGAAAACAAACTTTGAAAATCTGAAAAGCAATTATCATATCATCGTAAAATTAAAGAACAAAGAAACGCGCGGTACTATTCGAGATGAGGAGAAGGAACATTTTACGACGATTTCCCACGGCAATAATATTTGAGAAAATTCATTATATACACAATGTGCTCGCGCGTCGTTAAAATAAGTAAAGCAATTTTATCTTCCACAAACCGCTTATACGCATCTATTCAGTGGTTTAGCTCGGAACGTTACCTCTTGTGTGCCGCATGAAGTTGCCGGAAAACGAGCAAAAAAAAGCAATTATTATTATTATTATTAAATTACGCGAGTGCGAGGGAAACGGCAGTGTGTATACATTATATATACATGACATTGTGTGTTCGCATCGCAGAAAAAAAGATAAATTGCAAAAGATTATCCACGCCATTCCCGCACAGAATTCCAAGAGGGCGAGGCTCCGAGTTCATTAAGGAGATGTGAAACCCTATTTTTTTAAATTTTTAATTAGTTTATTTCTAAACATTTCTCTGTTATAAAAAGTTTGCCCTATCACTCTTCGTACATGTATAAAAACTATATTTAAACATTTTTTTATTGTTTCTATTAATATGTTCCATGCGATTTTTATATATAAAAAATAATCATATACATGATTCCTATATTACCGCTGTGACAGTTTTTTTTAAATTATTTAATTGTTGTAAATTTATATTCAAAAAAATTACTTTGTCCGGTTCTTTATACGCAAAGGAAGTATCAGAATTTAAAAAACAAATGATCTGGTTAGTGTCCTCCATAGGATTTTCTTGTTTTAAAACACATGTCGGCTTAGTAACATCCCCCTAACAGTGTAAAAAAATTAAAACGAGGTACGATATTATAATAATATTAGTTTTATATAGTATATATAAGCACCTTTTTAATTTCTTCCTGAGAGTAGTTAACAACTCTGCGATTATATCCCATTGAATCGACGAAAACGACATAATCATGATGTTCTTCCTGCTTCTATCCCGAAAGAAACAAGAAAAGGGCAAATTCGATGCTACTTATATATATACGTACGTCGTAAAGACGCGAACGTGACTCCGAGACAAAGAAACGCAAGTGTGAGAGAGTGGAAAATAAAGTGGGAGCCCTTAGCCACAAGAGTGACAGAGAAGGAGAGATGTAGATGTATATATACACGTACAGTAAGGAGGTATAGAAGTAGGTATAGTGCAACTCCATCGCAGTGAATCGTCCACTCAATTACGCGGAGCGCGAGCGAGTGAGCAAGCGACAGCTGATGTGATCACTCTTCTCGTTGTGGGTGTATGTATATGTATGTGCAATGAGTAGGGTATACATACGGCATGCACGCCAGCAGTATAATTCTGTAGGATACTCTCGTCTCTGTGTGTGTGTGTATGCTGGGCGTGTATATCTGAGGAGACGCTAACGGTGGACCGGTATATATAAGCTTAAATTGCCTATAGAGTGCTTGAAACAATATGGGAAATGAGGCGAATAAAAAGTTTTTTAATAACGTCAACGCAGTAATGAAAGAATTATTTTTGAACTCGTGATATTAGCTTCGGGGTGAAGTTTAATTTGGAAAAACAGTCGTTGTTCCGCACTTTAGTGGAGTTAAGCTATAGACTCACAGTGTGACGTTTCAAATCTACTTGTCGAGAAAAAAAAATTCAAAAAAGTGCGTGGGAATGACAAAGTTTTGAAGGATAATTAGCAAAATTAGTGATAAACGAAAAAATTCTCGTCACAGTTCTTTCCTTTTGTGCCTTTTAATAACATAATGTAAAAATTCTTATGTTACCGGAATAATTGATAACAAATATAATTTCAGCTTGATAATTTTAATGTTATACTATGGTGTATAAATTGTAATAAATTTTTATTACGAACATTTTTCAATACACGATTTTTACTATTTTGGTCCATAACAGCCGTACTAAGTGATATACGACTTTGATATCACACATTTCGAAAGTCGTTAAGACAATTTATAAGATTTATATATTTATATTTTTTAACATTTGTCAACTCCGCATGTGTTTATTTTCACTTTCTAATGAGGTGAAAACAAAAAAGTATGAAATAGCTGAATTACGTCTGCGTCTGATTTATGTAGTTATCTTTATGTTTAACTTTGAATTTCTCATTCCATTAAGTAGTACTTTACATTACTGTAATTTTTTGTTCAGCTATACGCAAAGCAGAAAAAACTTTTAAGGTAATTTTATTTACATTACTGTTAATTTCCACTGGGAAAAATGTTCTTCATACTAACATTCTTTCGTTCATTAATTAGTAATTATTATTTTAGCAATCATTTTGTTTTTTCTCGACGATATTAAATTTCCAGAAATTTCATTGTAAAATCAACCAGAATGATAATAACTATTAAAACAATCGAACCAATCTCATTGTCATTTGATTCGTCACAATATGTAGTGATTTTGGAGTCATCAAACGACGACAAAAATAAACGGGGAGAATACCATTAATCATATTATAATGCAATCATCGAAATTCGGTCCAATTACAAACCGAATATTATGATTCCTATTATGAACAATGCAAGCACAAATTCATATATATTATTATTATTACATAACATTATTACAATTTTCGGCTGCTCTTCTATCAGAACAATCCAATTATATATATATGCATGCTTACGCAAATCAGCTGATCACCCTAATTCTCAATCAAAGGCGTCATATATAAGCTTCAAAGAGTCAATCCTATTAGCTAAACGCCAAAACAATCGCGCTTCCTCTACAACCGCTTATACAAATTATTGTAAACAATTTCAACTGCCAACGGCTACTTATATATATATATATATATATATATATCCAAAACCGAAAGCACACGCGCATGCGCGAAAAGTCCGGCCAATCGGTCATCATCACCTATCCCGCGTCGAACGTGCGTGCACCCGAGAACATCGGATAAATAGAATGTGCGGTGTATATAACCCTATATATACACACATATATACATGTACCCACGAGCCGCGGGCTAATTAGTTCGTGACTGCGCGCGACGCGTTAGGGCTTATATTATATACTTATACTTACTATATACGCGTCTCTTGCGCATACACAATGCGCCTATCTACGATCATCGTTTTTCGTTTTACGTTGCCGTCGTGCGCCCGACTCTTATACGTTTATACGCGTAATTGAAGATGGTGCGTGTCCTGTGTAAAGGGGAGTATAATATACAATTGTTGTAGGTTGAACTTATTTTGATCTGTTGGTTAAGAAATGTAGGGAAAAGTTTAAAGTAGAGGAATGAGACGATGTATGTACATAATGGTGAAGGATCTTTTGTGTTATTCGCAAAGGACGTGAATTATTCGAGCACAAAGTTTTTTTTTTTTTTTTCATTCAACCCGTTGACTCATTTCATCCTTTAGAGTGGACAAAAGATATAAGAGCATAAATACGTGTACTTAAATCTTTGTAAGGTCATTTTAGCCGACTTGAATACTGAATTTATAATAATAATGTACATATATAGGTATACTCTACATATTAAAAGTATGTGAATCTGTTTACTGTAAATAAAGCTATGATTAAAGGATTTAAATATCTACGTTGTTTTTCTTTGTAAGTGAAAATAATGTAAATTTTAACATTACCTACTTCCTCTTACAGAATATTATTTTTACAATAGCTGAATCATTTCAAATTAAATGATTATCGAAATATATGTACATTAAAATAATCACTATTATTGCGACACCTAATAAACCGAAATGTTTATACGTGAACCGCGGCTTATTGCTTTTAACACTCGATTATATTAATTTCGTGATAAATATAAAGCCCAGTCTAGACAGCAAGAACAACATACACACACACACACAGTGAATAAATCGATTCCTTAATGCGCTCAATCCGATAAGCTTGAACCGTCGTTCGATTAGCATAAAGACACGCTTCTTTGGCACTTTTCCCTCTGCCACGTACACACCCAAATACTTTTTTTCAAGCTTCTTCTTCACTCTAATTGAAATAAAAAAAAACTCCAACTTTCTTATCAACCAAATACGAGAAGAAAAAGACTCGTATGTAATATATATACCTGCAAATCTTTTCGCGCGAGACATGAAAATTCAATGTGCGGTGTCGTTCTGAGATGAAAAAAACTCTTTGAAAAAATCAGGAGACGTATACACCACGAAGTTGAAAAGCGGACGCAAGCCCGAGGGCGACGAGCATGTATTACACCTCTTAAGTATATACACTATGGTGTATATATATGCGGCGGTCCTTGAAGAGCCAGACGGCGCGGCCGTAAATTTACGTATTAGCCGCTTGGCACACGCCGAGCGTAAAAAGCGCCGTCATACCACGGGAAAGGATTGCGTATGCGTGCATGTGTGTGTGTGTGTGTGTGTGTGTGTGTGTGTGTGTGTGTGTGTGTGTGTGTGTGTGTGTGTGTGTGT
>JAYJLV010048953.1:0-20521 GCA_036873485.1 Torymus texanus
GTGTGTGTGTGTGTGTGTGTGTGTGTGTGTGTGTGTGTGTGTGTGTGTGTGTGTGTGTGTGTGTGTGTGTGTGTACCCTCCGCCTCCTGCATATCTCGTTTCCCCACTCGTCGCCTCGGCCTATCTCCGCGTCGCTCCTTTTTTACCCTGCGTCCTTGTTCCTCCTTGTATATTCTATTAGAGGCTACGTGCGCTAGTGTGTATATACTCTCGGCATTCCCCGCATGCCTTTTTGCCTTTTTAGCTCGTCTACTCCTTATTTTCTCCCTTCCCCTCCCCTCTTTCTATCTCTCTCTCATTCTGCGTGTGTATATTTGCTCTTTCGATTCTTCGATTTGGCGCGCGTGCGCGAGGTTCGATCTCGTTCTGCGCTCTCTTCTCGTTTTCTCCTCTTGCGTCATTTGCGATCGATAGAAACTCTATAAGAGTGACGTCGGTTAGAGAGGGACGATTTCGTTCCTTTTTTTTTTTTTATAATCGCGATTCAGCAAGCCGATGAGCGTCGCTCGATTGGTCGTGTTTTGAACATGAGGTAGGTAATGGGATTTGCAGCCTGTAGGCGTGATTGTTTTATAAATGTATCGCTGGTCAGCCTGGCGAGCACTTATTTAATTAAGTTTTCAATACTTTCAGTCTACGTTTATATTAAATTATATTTTTTATATGATTCTTCAACCGTACGTATATTTATAATTAATCTTTTCTTTATTGTATTACGAAGAATTCGTATGCAATTTTTCATATCCAAGATCATCATTATAATCTGCATGATAACACGAGAACCGAAAAATTTTTCAATCTGCCCATCATCGATCAAACTCGAGGAATGCTTAGATAAGCCAATGTTTCGTTCTCCCTCTTTATCTTAATGAGCTCACCGAAATCCCTCTTCTCTCCCACTTCTCATTAAACCCCAGCGCACCTATTAACTCATTCTTTATATCCAGGTTTCTTTACAGACGTGTTTTTTTTACTTTTGTGCGCGTATAATACCTTTCCACTCTTTCGCATCTGTTTTTATCTACCCTTGATCTTCTCCAGTTCTTCCGTCGAATTTTTCCGCCTCTCTCTCCGTAATACTCCTCCTTTTATTTTCCCCCCACGTCTTTTCTCTCATACACCCATCCCCGAGTTATCTTGCTCGCACATATATACAGACGCAAGAGTCTGGCGCATTCGAATCACGAGATATATACCTTCCCACTCTTTTTCTCCACATTTCCTTTTTGAACTCGGTATATACCGTTCTGCTTTATTTGCTTGGCGCCGCGTTTTTCCTGCGCCTACACTGTATACTCGAGAATGTAAACATTTCTATTTTACATGATAATTTTCGTTTTAACTGTGCTAGAGTATATCATACTTTACTCTATACGCAACCCTATACAAGTATTAACAAATCTTTAATTTATTACTTTCTTGATATTACAAGATGATTTGTTTAATTGTGTATCATAAATTTATTTTTTACTCATAGGTTTAGTACATAAAGAAATAAAAAGATTTCAGTGGGAGTAAAAATAAGTATAACATGCATTTAACGCGTGTAATAAATATCGCACATCAGCTCGTATAAGTTTCAAAGATTCAAAAGCCGACACGATTTAAAATGAGAAGCAAACAGCTCCTCCTTCCAATTCAACTAACAATCAGACATCGACATCGCAACAAAGACAAAAAGACGCCTATAGTACGGAATGTTTAAGCGAGCAAATTACCTTCCTGTAATACAAGTAATTCCGGCGTCGTATTTCTCTCATTCTCCCTCAATCCTCCATTTCTTTTACTCATCCATCCTCTTTCTCCCTTCTATTTCCCATTCTATCGTTTACTCGCGCTATCTCTCCTCGCTCTCTCGCGTATCTGTCTGTCTGTCTCTCTCTCTCTCTCTACCTCCTCTTTTCTCCCTTGTCATCGCGACGGGACGAGGAACGCACTGAGTAAGCGAAAAGCGAGAAAAACGAGATGGATAGTCGAAGTCAGCGGTGCGCGCACTGCTGCCGTTATATGCACGCACGCATGCGCACAGACACATACACATGTGATTGAAACGTGGCTGCATGTACGACGCGTAATGCGTGTAATTCAAGGTGGATCCCCTTATCCTTTTGTCGCACGTGTCTCGTGTGCATTTTTCGCCATTTGTTTTGGCACTCGGGGCGATCAAAGCTGTACGGCCTTGAGAATTTGAATAAATAACCACGAGGAGGTGATTCGGGAGGAGGCAAGGTGATAAGATCGTCTTCTTCATTGTGGTTTTGTTGCTGATCCCCGGGACCCTGAGCGCCTGGCTTTAATGGCTACATATATATACATACGCGTCCTATATGCAGCAGGGGAGAGGCTGGATTTTATGGAGATAGGCGCAGGCGCGTACTTTATATTAAATGCAGATGTTCAGTATAGATTCAGCGTTCGGAGAATGCGCGCGAGATTAGCATTCTGCGGTTAACCTCGGCGGCACTCTTTTTTTTTTGTTCAGAATTTGCATCTTCGATGAAGCATATACGACCTCCGGTAATAAATTTTTTTTAGGGATTCCTTGATGAATTCCAACGGTTTTATGTAGGCCGATAGCTTTTTACGCTAATAATATCGTTGTTTATAGAATATTTTTGCCTGTACCAATGTGGCAAATGGGGAAAGTAGGGTAATTATATTGGTATTGATCAGCTAGTCTACCTTAAATTAACTTTCCATCGGCGAAAAGTACTTAAATTATTCGAACAAAAGAATGCAACACACCGCGATAACATTCTTTCTTCCGGACTAGTACAACATCATCATGTAACAATTACGTTTCTTCTGAAATTCCCTTGCATAATAGACATTTGTCGTACTCATCCTTTTAATTATCCCAATCTGTACACAATACCGAACGTGCGCGTAAAATTTCACAGAGAGAGAGTCCATTGTCCTGCTTATCGAGCTTTCAAAGATGCTCTCTGTGTCTTTCCCTCGGATCCCTTTTGAATGAAGGAGCCGCTGGGAAGGTCGATAAAACGCCCGAGCACGAGAAAACTCTTCCGAGATGTGTGTATGTGTATGCACACTAACGCTATACTTTCCATAGTTCGTTTCCACTGTAAATCAAACAGGCAGATTGGACTGTCGCTGTCGAGGGGAAATTTTGATTGCAATTAGTTGATCCTTCAATCGCAACGTTTCTATTTTTAAATTACCCGTGACGGACAAATAATACAAGTGCTCGTCATATTCACGACGTAAACTCAATTATAAATGACAAAGTCGATATATATTTTCTAATACGAATTTCTTTTTTCATTAAAAATAAATGCTAATTTTACGTTTAACAAAGTAAAAAGAAATTTTGAAAAATCATCTCAACTGCACACTAAATAAACACGGCGAGTTTTTGATTAAGTTTTTAATAATTCAACGTGCATCGAAAGACCACAATTAAGCGTCGAAAAAAAATAAAGACGCCAGTTACATCAGGGGGCAAAACCAGTTCTTCGAACGACACGAATTAACGGTTAAACCGTGGACAATATAACGAAACCCGCACCACGGTACGAGAGAGTATACGTTTTAATCGTGCCATTCGCCCATCGTACAACTTCTACTAAACGCCTCTATATACTCTCTCTCTCTTCCTGCGCGCCAATTACAAAAACTCTGATTTTTCCACGCGCACGCATATACGACGCACTATACCATCAGAGCTTGTGCGCGCGCGTGCACTCTCTCTCGACTAACGGCAATCGGCTTATCTATCGGTCGACGTGCCGCGCGTACGTAGGTACTTACGCTATACACACACACATACACGCGCGCGCGTGCACGAGCACGATGACGAGAGTAGCTGCAGCATACAACGTCGACGACGACGACGGCAGCGTTGACACTTCCGTCGAGAACGGGAGAGAACGGATTTATCGACGCGTGTGCGAGAGAGAGAGAAAAAGAAAGAGCATCAGTAAGTTCCTATACATACACAGTAAGAGAGAGAGAAGACGCCTCGCTGTCTTCTGCAGTCTGCTTCCGGGAAGCCGCGAAGTCGGGACTTACTGACTCTCTCCTCTCTCTATCTACATCGCATATTCCGTTCTCACGACAAGGCGAGAGAGAGAGAGAGGGGGAGAGAGAGAGAGAGAGAGAGAGGGTCGCTTCTGTAAGTTTATAACGGAGTTTATGTTGCGCATAAATGCAGCCGCGGCGGCTACCGCGAGCATTCGATTATGTGTGCGGTGTGGTGGCGTCTATGCGCAAGCGCGCACGCCTTCGCTATATAACGTTACCGCTCATTTTTATGCCACGTAGAAAGAGAGAATTTTTATTTTGCGTATATATAGGTACGTATTTCTCTGATTTGGAGGTTTGCGCCAAAGTGCGCAGTTTTCCGTGATTTCTCTTGTGCATTACACAGTTATTGCTAATATATACGAGCTGTAGTAGTGGTATGCGTATATATATAGTTTGTGTGTAGTTGAGACATAAAGGTAGAATGATGATGATACTGGGAGAAAAATGTAATTTTATTGTTGAGAAGCATGTGAAGATATATGCTACTACTATATAGACGCATATTTTGCAATATGGCGTTATTCGGAACAGCGTTAATTCGGGAGTGTATATAGCGAATAAATTTAAAAAGAATTCTGCTGCCCGCAGTATATTATAATAATCTAGTATTATGTAAGCTGTCGAGCGGCTTTTCGTAAAAATTAACTTTAACAAATTAAGTTGAATGTTTAATTGACTATAAAGAGTACGTTGCACCACTTAAACCCGCTATTTACATAAGAAAATTATCGCTCGACCAAAAGAATTTCGATTGTTTTCATGCTATAATTACCAACCCAACATACAACCTTAACGGCAAAGCTGATATTTAAATTTACGCAATATTTATATACGCAAAACGCAAAATTTCTCTCAATGTAACTGGATCCCCCTCCGAGATTCAAGCGCGAAATTCTGACTTTAGCGGCGCGCTCGCGGTTAAAATCATAAACGCTCGTTTAAAGTCAAACAACGTTGACGTCCCGCAGTGGCGGCGTCGGCGGCGATGCTTTACTGCTTTCCGCGTTACGTAAAGCCAATTCGAAAGAAAACACTTTAATGGTCCCTCCCACGATAATTGATTCGGTATGCGCACGGGAAAAACGGGTGCCATCAATTTTCAAAGCGCGGACGCCTTTTAAAGAGGCCATTTTCGACTTTCAGTGCAATATATAGTATATATGTGTGTATGTGTTGTCTCGTGCACGATCTTTTTCTTACACTTTTAGTTTTGACGTGTATATATGTGTGGGGGAGGGGGGAAGGGAAAAGTAAAAGTACTTTCAGAGGAGATCGAGATCGCACAACTCTCGAGCGAGGAGGTATATATACATAAGGGGCATATAGATTCGTTGTCGAGGCGACCGTTGCGCGAATATATAACGCGACGTATATTTATCGGGTCACGCGCGAGTGGTTATATTGTGATAAATTATTCCACGTCTAACGTTGCCGATGCTGCCGATGAACCGCAGCGCGCGGCGCACATAGTCACAGGCGCAGTGTGTCCCCCGTGTGGAATATCTAATTTATAGCGTTATAAATTGTACTGTGCACGGGGTCAACAGACGCTTTATATGCCGCAGCCGTGATTATGAAGATGCTTCAATATATCTGTCGAATAATGGATAGTTCTGCACGCTGTCGTTTCCAGGAACCGGCGGCGTCGTCGTCGTCGTCATCATCATCATCGTTGAGTACAATTTCGCGCGTGAATTAATCCCAGAGGCTTTTTTTGCCTTGATAACGGACGAGCGTCCATTTTCTCTACCGACGAGTTTTCAAATGCAAATAAGAATTAGCTAATACACCGCGATGCAACTATTTCGAAAGTTTTAGTGCGCGCGTGTGTGAGCATGTGTATATAAAACACAAGTTTCGTAACGTCTTATTTTCCCACAGACACACACAATATAACAACCCACCCGCCGACGAAGACTCTCGGATCCTCCCGGATTGACGAAATTTCCTAGACCTTCGGTTACATACGTGTTATTTCCTAACGATGGAGAGAGAGAAAAAACGCGGACGCGCACTTGAATATAATAACCTGCGGAAATGACAACAAACATAGTACATTACACACACGTAACGTGTATATATATATAATATATATATATAGCGGAGTCTGCGCTATAATAACGAATACACATCACACGCTGCGAAACGAGTTCACGCGTTCGCACTTTCGTTTTTTTATCTCTCTCTCTCGCATCTCCCTTCTCACTCCCATTTTTTCGCCTCCTTATAATCGCCGTTTCGCGCGGCACATCTAGAGCAACAGCAGCAGCGAAGGTAACGCGATCTCGGCGATTTTTTTTAGAGCCCAACGAGCGCAGGCAGAGGAAGAGAGAAGGAGAGCTGCGAAAAGAGAAGAAGAAGACGATGACGACGAGAGAGCCAAGGTAACTCGAGGACGCGTCGTCGTAACGCGGCTCACTAAATACACTCGGCTGCGCAGGTGTGGCCTTGGACGATAAAAGTCCATCCGTCGTAGTCGTCGTCTCTCTTCTCGGACGTCCTGTGTATGTGTGCGTGAAAAAGAAAGATGCCGCGTAACCGGTCCTGTCTGACTATGTATACGCCTCCGCACTCAAGAATGCTCACGGAGAGAGTAGGAAAAAAGTATAAGGTCGCAAGCGCGTGTGTTCGGCGATTCGGCTGCTAATAGCATGCGCGAACGCGCGTCTTTTACGTAATTGTCGCGTGCGGTTCTGCATATAGAGCGCCTTGTGTTTCAAAACATGGATTTAATTCGCTCAATTATTCCGTTTCCTTTTTCATATGTAGCGAGACAGTGATTTGGATATAGACGAGGGAATATATATAGTTTTGAACTCTGTCGCAATTGTTGTTTCTCCGTTCGAGTGTCGAATTTCATCCTAAGTGAGTATTTTTTTGTTGCTGGTTATTATCTTTGTGGATCTGGTTTGGGAGGAATTCGGAGACAGAGAGAAAGGGAGAGCTGAGAGTGTGTTTTTGCGCGATGAATGGTTTGCTGTAGAGAGTGGGTGGAGTATGAAATTCGATACTAATTGTAGGATTGCTAAAGTGATAATTTGATTTATCGTGAGCTGTGAGAAAAATTGTTTTCTTATCGCGACACAATGATGAAAAACATCAGAGTTGACTGGTAAAATTACTTGATTATATCTTGAGATATGAGGTTCGATTGAATTTTATTTTATTACTATGATGATAAAAAGAATTGTAAAAAGATTTTTGGTAAAATATTTATGCGGAAGTGAAATAAATAACTTGTTTCACATTCAACTGATTTCACATTGCAATAAGAACTTTTCAGAAATAATAAATCATAAAACACTTCATTTTATTGCACTTTTATGTCTGCATGTTTTATAATAATATACACTTGAGTGCGTTATTTTTATTTTATTAGCTGGGGGTAATAATTGTTTATGGTATCATCTGACGTCATTCTTTGAAAGACTCACATTAGGTATTTATATCACCCTTTATTGAAAAATCAAAAGGGATACTAAAATCTCTTTTAGTAGAAGAAAAAATATAGATTTTTATGAAAGTAATCGTCGTTTCTTAAAATATCTATACTATTTTTATTCTAAAAATATGTAAAAGATACTAACTCTTGTAACATGTAGAATAATGCGATCTAATATTTTTTGTTACATATTTATCTTACTATATTGAAGGTATAATGTACTCAAAATACTTATATATTAAAGAAATATTCCAATTACTTCAATGAACAACTATGCGAAAGAAGACAACGAGTTTTTACAATAACGAGATTCTTGTTTCTTACGGGTCGATAATTAAGTAACATGCAAGGAGATTGATAATAAAGATTATGCCAATCCAACTCAAAGAATATAAAGCTCTTATAAAAGATTTTATGAAACATGATCGCAAATAAGTGATAGCGTAAAGGAATGTAAAATGTTCTTAAAGCAATCATGAAGTTTTGAACGTTTTAGACAGGAATCTTCAATAAACTGCACAGTATTTGTCGTTCAAACATATATTTTTGTTATAATATAAGTTACAAACACAATTATTTAATATCGGGATATTTATTTCATGTAATATAGAAACAAACAAAAGTCTTAGAAAATTTATGCAAAGTTTCACATACGTAAACGTTTGATGTTTTCACTTTTGAGCGATTTGAATACTATGAATATTTCACATTTTCTACTTTTAAAAGTCACGTTTCAGCTGCGATAAAAGACTAAATGGCTTAATTATCTACAATGAATTCGTGACATAATGGCTGTTAAATGTTTTGAACTACTTTTTTTTTATTGTTTTCAGGCGCCACATTACTACAAAATTTTCCCAACCATTTACCACAAATTAAACTTATTTTCATTCGCTATATACGCATCCGTATACAAAAGCATTACAAATAACTAATTAATAGTTTTCAAACTTAAAAACACACACACACACACACACACAGACAAAGAAAAAACAAATACTCGATTAGCAACAAATTCCAGAACGTTCGCATAAAGTCCTACCCATGTTCCCACTACATTCACTCTCGATTTTCCAGAAGAAATCAATCGACGACATAAAAGCGCGCGCGTTGCTTTCCTCCTCTCGTTACATACCCGCGGGGCCTTCCACAATAGGCCCGCGAGCGCCTTGAAGCAGCACCAACAGCAGCAGTACCAAGCGACTCATTTACCAACTCGATGCCCCAATAAATCGGAGCTAGGCCGATTATTTTTCCGCAGGAGCGAGCCCCGCGCGCCGCCGCGCCCGATTTATTAAACCGGCCGCTACTGCTACTGCTGCTGCGCGCGATATTTATTTACCTATATACCTTTACGTATATACTACCGTGAAATTGCGCAAGAGTAGAAAGAGAAGGAGTAAGTTATCGCCCTTGTTCCCGGTCACGAGCGCCGCGAAAATTTTTTTTCTATTGTAAATTAGAAAAGAATGGACGCGCGTGAATGCGGCCGCCGCAACGCGCGCGCGCGCGGGCAATTGCAGGGACAAGAGAGCGAGCGCGGCTGAGCGGGTGCAACGACAGATTAACCGACTTGTCGAGTGTATACAGGCTCCCCTCTCCCATATTGCGTGTGGGTCTATACTATTACTATACTACTACTACTACTACTACTACTACTACTATTGCTATAGGAGCTGTGGGAGACTATACTATATATAAAGCAGCGCGTGGCGTTTACGTTCTTTCGAGCGCTTCTGCTCATTGTCCATGCTGTGCACGTGTTGCCTGTGTGCGGGCGCATGCGTTTGTTTGGCTGTGGCTTCGTTACGTCTTCGTTTGTTTTCTTAATGCCATGCGTAATAGCTTGTGTACGGTGAGTTCTGGCGAATGAGGGAATCCGTTTTTCAATTCAACGTATTCTGATCAGCGACGAAGAATTTTCTTTGACGTAATTTTCTAAATTAATGGTATTTTCGTTGGTTATATTTTGACACTGACTTTTATTTTCTGTTCTCAAGAGATTTACTTGTAACGTACAATTTTCGACAAGCTACATTTATGTTAAAAAGTTTAAATACAGTTGAATGAAAGTTTGAGCCCGGTCAGAAGTTTTGGCTTTACGGCTAAAGTACGGGAAAAAACTTTCAAATTTCTAACGACGTCGAGGGGGAAGGAGTAGTAACGTTTAACGTAGACGCTCTAAAACGAAACTTTTTCGACCAAAGTTTCCACGGTACTTTTAAATATGCCTTAAAGTAATTTGATTTTTAAATAAACCGAGGATTATCCAACAATACGGTTTAACAAAATCTTGGAACATCTTATATTTAATCCGTTTTACGATGTAAATATGAATGTTTAAAAAAATAGATTGATTAAAACTCAAGTTACGATATGACATAATAACAAATGCAATCGACCAGGCAAAATCATCGAGCCGCATCCGAAAAGGAATTCTAAGAACACAAGCGAGCGTACAATCTCCAAAAAAAGTCGCACACAACACACAGTTGTCAGATCGAAAGTGATTCTCGACGGGATCACATACGCAAGAGCGCACGCTTCTCGTCGACACACATTTCGGATTCAAATTACACGTGTGTGTGTGCGCGTACGTGTATACGCAGGCGCACACGTGCGGCGTATCGGACAGAATCAGATTCTGCTGGCAGTCCGCATGTGTACTGCTGCTCCCATTGACTCATTACACATTTTGTCTTTCTCATTAATCTTGCTTTCTTTCGACTGTCCTTTCTCCCATATATACATACAAACTCTCTTCTCCTCACACGCATACACCACGTGTGCACATGCGAGTACTATATACACACAAGTCTCGAGCTCTCTCGCCGAGTTTTCTCATTCCGCACGCGCGACTCGTAATACGGTTTAAGTGACTCGGAATTACACACGGGGCGACGACGAAAGTGAAATAAAAGCTGGGAGAGCATACACACAGGGCATCCGAGAGAGCCTCTCGCTTTCGAAACTCAGCTGCTGCTGCTGCTGCTGCTACCCACGACGAAAGTTGCTTCGATTTAGCGGCTACGTTGCAGGCGACGGCTTTTGCTTTATCATCGTAGCTTTTTTCGTTTGTTTCGTCGCTTTTTCACGCGCTGTCGAACGCGCGAGCATTTCGAATAAGGCAACTTTATTCATGGAGAGATGCCACGGCGATTACGGGGCAATTATATAGGAGTGAACGTGCGTGGGATGTGTGGGAGAGAGGAGCTCCGAGATCGGCACGTTAGGTGGAATGGATACGACATCGTGTTTATTTTGGGCTGACCATTCTGGCGTGCGAGTAGTTATTTGATTGATGCGTGTTGGTTTTTTAGGGGAATTATAAATGTGAAGGTTGTCAAATGGTGTTAAGGACAGTATTAGGTATTTAGATAAAGCTAGTGTAATACACATTCCATGCTAAATTACTTAGTAAAAAATAATATCAGGAGAAATTTTCACGAGTTTTGGGTACTCGTACTTCCATTTAATTTATTTCATATTTTTTGACATGTAAAAGCATACTTTAAGAAGAATTGATGGCCATTCGACGTTCATTCCTGTAATTATTGAAAACACACGAAAGCACTCAAATTGAGATGCCGATAAATGACTTATATAAATCAAATTGTAAGTAATTTTGCAAATTTTATGTAAGTTATAACCTGAAATCCGTTACAATTTTTTGCATAACAAACACGTGGAAATTTCACCCCACAATCAATTAGATTAACTTCAATAAACCAAAGCAGTTTACTGCAAGTAAAATTAATAAATCACCGCGTGTAATATAACTACAGAAACATAGAGAAAGAGACTGTGGCAATGCGTGTCCCTATAAGTTTTATTATACATATTAAATTTACCGCGTCTTATGTAAAACTAATTTAAGACTATTAGCTGGGAAACGTGCCGAATACAAACCGATAGCAGATTTTATCGTCGAAATCGATCATAAAACCGCGCGTACACGCGGCGATTTTTCGTCGTCGCGCGCGGGTTACGCAACTCTCCTATATAATAATACGCACACGCGAGATTCATTCGGACCGACAACGGGGCTAATAAGCGTTTTGATCGCACGCTGGAACGGGAAAAAATATCAGCTATCTCTCTCTTTCTTTGAACCGCGCAGTACAATGGCGCTGCACGCGCGAGTTTTAATGGCAGCGACGCATTTTTTCAGCCTCCGATGATTTATCGTCTCGACTCAATGCGAAATAAATTATGAGGGGTCGCCCCCCTTCCTCCCTTGCTCGATCATTTTTTGCACTGGACAACAGTCTATATAAACGCGAGGCGTTCGTTCTCGCTCGTAAAGTGTGAACGTGCATTGAGCAACGGATTATGTATGAGGAAAAGCCGCGAAAAATGACACGAAAAACGTCCGAAAAAGAAGAGAAACGAGAGACGAGCAATTCTGACCCACTTGCTACGCCACAAGAAAAGGCTATTAGCGGTATTGATAAGAGGTGAAGGTGCGCGTTGGTCTCTCGCGCGTAATGAAAAAATCATGTACGAAGTGGAAAAAAAGATACTATAGGTCAAGTAGGGGTTCGATCATGACGACGATGAAGTCGTCGTCGCGTGCGGAGATAAAG
This sequence comes from Torymus texanus, assembly GCA_036873485.1. NCBI lineage: Eukaryota > Metazoa > Arthropoda > Insecta > Hymenoptera > Torymidae > Torymus > Torymus texanus. The sequence continues at coordinate 12,076 of JAYJLV010048953.1, forward strand.
TTTCGAGATTGCGGCGCTGCTGCAGCGGTAACGGAGTAATTTATTGACTTTTAATGGCTTAACACCTGAGGCAAAGTGCGCTAGGTGCGAGTAGTTCCAAGGTGTCGTTGGAATTTGGTGCGGTTTACGCTTTTTTATGGGTTGTTGTCTTGGGCGGAGGTGACACGTCATAGTGCGATTACGAAATTCTCGTTTTAATGTTGCAGATTGTTTTGTGTAGAGACTGTTATGTTTTTATCTGAGATTATGTGGTGCGCTATGCGTTCGTTGTATTTTTATTCCTCTTGTTCCTTCACTTTCGATATTATAAAGATCTGAGCAGATTCAAATTGAAAACCGATTATCTCAAGTAAGATTATTTTATAATGGATTTAATGAATATATGCTTGTAATCGAAAGGAAAGCATAAAATATATATCTTTCAAAATTTATTATCTAATGTTTGAGATACGATACAATAAAATACCTTTGATAGACCTATAATAATATATGCAAATCGGAAATCAACAGAAATTTTCCTTATGTAAACGGTATAGAAAGGGATCATTAAGTAATCATATCAATCAGGAAATTCAGTTTGTCCATTGATGAATTGATGCAATTGATCGAGGACAGTATAATGTTTTTTAAATTAATAAAGCTCTGGTGACTTTAAACGGCCAAGTATACTACGCTGACGTAATTGCATTATCGAAATCTATATTATAATAATCTTGTCGAGTATGTAACGTTTTTTCCCATACAATATAAACATAACGATATTGCCTTACGGATATTTTAAATGCCGTAATTGCTAAATAACCTTTATAGCAATAGTCGATTAAATCAATACTTTGCGTGCCATTGTCGATAACCTAAAATTACCATCATCATGTTATATTTGATCGCCGAGACAGGATAAATGAGAAAATAGAATTAAATCGATAAAAGTATTTTTAGCAAAAACAATTTGTTAACTACTTTAAAAAGTCAGTTTTTGACAACCATATATATGAAATAACTACTAAAAATAAGATAATCCAAGAATGAAACTAAAATAAATGCGCGCAGAGACCATCTTTCAAAAATACCCTCATAAAAGTCACGACAAGCCGCAAATCTCACGACACACGCACGCACGCACATACCCACACCGTAAAGTACAAATTATCCCGGCAACGAGGCAGAAATTAACGTATAATTCGCGATAATTGGAAAAGTCGCATAATTTCCCTGGCGGCCGGTGTAATTCTCTCTCTCTTTCTCCCACTCACTCTCCGCAGTGCGATTATACCGGCGAGCTCGCGCGCGATTTTCGCGAAAAAAAGAGCCGTTCTCCACCTCGGGCAAAAACAAAAGCCCAGCTGCTGCAGTGTAGCACGAAGGCGCGAAAAGAAGAGCGCTGCTGCTGCTGCTGCTACTGGCGCACGGACCCCGGCAATTGTGCGCGACTTCCGACAGAATTAGTGTCGCGACCCGCGCCTCCGCTCGCCTCTCTTCTTTCTCTCTCTCCCTCGTGGGAGAAATGCTGAGGATTGGAGAGCGAGAAACGGAGAGAAGAGCAGTTGCTTTTTGTACCAGTGCTTTGTCGCGGTTCGTCGCGTTCGACGTGTTGTTTTCGAATTGGGGGAAATGTTTTATTGTGTCGAGGAATTGAAGTGTTTTATCCGAGGAGAATTTATCGTGTTAACTAATTATTTAGGTGGCATGAAGACTAGTGTAATGTACTTTTTGGTTTGTAGTACTTTCAGCTGTCATTTTTAAGATATAATACAGTTATTTAGGTTTCGGAGATGCACATTTAGATAGAATTTTATAATTCCTACTTTTACATGCATTTGTATTTTTCTCGAAATTATGTGAATGCTGTGTTTAAAAATTATAAGTTAGAATATTATACGAATTGAAGTATGATTACAAAATCACATAAAAAATAAGAATTATTAAAATAAATCTTTATAATTTTAGTAACAAGATGGAAACTTAATTATTAAAAATTTTACTTTGAAAATAAATATAATATTCTGAACACGTTTTAGCTGTCAGCAGAGTTCGTCGGTAACCAAGAAAATCGCAAGAAAAAACGGTAAGTTCTATAACCGGATCGTAAGGAAGTGGTAATGGTCGGCAAGTGTATCTCACGCCACATCCTCGCATTTCTGATCCTGGCATACCGACTATAATTTTCTACATTATCGGCGCGTAATTTTTTTCAACCTCTTCCCTCGTAACTGTAATATTTTTTTACCTTAATTACATAATCCATGTAAATTGTTATTCCAAAGACATTTTTTTTCGACTTTCATAATTTTTTTTTCTTCTATTTTTCATTAAATAAACAAATACTTGAAATCAGCTGTAGTATACAAAGTGAATGGGTTTTGTTATGCATACACTAAGGTGATTGACTGATAGCTTTCAAGGCAACACGACCTCTAAGGTAAAATGCAATAGTCAAGATGAAAAAAAGAAAACTACAAAGAGTGAATAGGCTAACCCATAGCTTTTGAAACATATTGCCTGTAAAAATGACAAATCGTACAAACCCCATATGAATGTTTAAACCGTCGTCCCAACAAAGCCCATAAAATTAAACAATTTTACAGCTACTACTCGGAATACCGATAAAACAGAAACCTTTGCCATCACTTCACCTCACCTCTCACATCGCATAGCCAAGCAGCAGCAGCAGCAGCGAGAGGAGGATCGTGCGCTCTCGTGCGCGCATAACGATCCGTGACTCAAGGCTCGCGATTATACAAAGGACAGAAACCGCAAACTTCGCGTCGAGAGAAAGAGACAGAGAGAATATACATATACGAGCAGGACATCTGTTCTCCGGCTATACATGACGTCACGTGGACAATCGCGCGCTCGCGAGTAAATTTGCATAGGTGACTCTCTGCAGCGTCTTTTATCGTTTTGTATCAGTGTGCATGTGTATGTCTCAGTGTTAGCGTATACTCTATTTTTGCCAGTCGTGAATTCCGCGCACGTGCGCCAGGCCGCGTTACATCATTTATTTCGGTGCTGCCGACGCGATTTGTTTACACACGCGCAATACAAGCGCGCGAACTGAATTAACGCGCGGCGTGCGGGCTTTTGATTGCGCAGGAAGTAGCGTGGGAGATATAACGTATAGCGAGAAAAATCGGCCGACTTGAAGAGGTGAGCGCGTATAATTATGAGAGTGTAATCGCGGCATTCTTACGGCTATTGTGTACGGGGGAATCAGAGACGGGAGATCATCGGGCTACGTGTATTGTATAGTTGTACTGCGGTTGAGGCGATTACGAGGGAGTTTTTTTTTCATGAAGATTACTGTTAAACTGGTGGTGAATCATCGTTTGATTGGAATGAGTTTTTTTTTCTTGTGTATTGGTTACCGAGACAGCATATATTACTATTAATAAGAGTGAAATGTTAAAAGAGTCGTCGATCTGTAAACCTCATACAAATATAAATTAGAATTCTAACTGATCGAAAGGTGCGGATAAGAGAATATCTATAAGGAAGTTTACTTAATAAATCTATTGCGGATACACTTTAGAACGAATTAATTAGCATAGAAATGTTTAGGCCCGATATTGTATTGACGCGTACTTCATTTTCCGCTGAATTATCGTCTGAGGCTTATTACACCTGTCAGAAGGCATTTACATAACGAATAAATCAATCGGTCGATTGCACAAAGAAATAAATGGAAAAGTAAAATCGACTGTTTACACTGTGGTTTTCGAATTCCATGAATACTGATTTTTCAATGGTGAAACGCGAATCAAGATCCGATGATTCCCCTCGATAATAACAGACGAAGGAAGTCACGTAAAAATAAAATTTATCGCAAGCCTATGAGTCACGTATATATGGGTGAGATAGGCGCAGAAGAGAAGAAAGAAACATTCATCACAAGAGGCAATCGCAGCGATGATGTATGCGGATTGTCTATCTTCGCTAGTAATGGAACAGGAGTAATTGAACACCATTCAAAATTCAAATCACTGTTTCATAACGTGTAACAGTAGCTTATTACTTATACGCTATTCTTTATTAATATAATGTACGATTATATAATACACAATATATTAATATACAATATACGAAGAATTTTTCTTCTATTTTTATGAAATTGAATAAATATTTTGATAAAATATATCGATATATTGCATGTTATTTATTTTTTTTGAAAGAATATTACCCTGCTCTTTTGAAAATTACTTGGAAGGTTTATTTTGCGAGATTGTGTAAAAACAGATCTTCAATAAAAAAATGTTTTTCAAATTTTATCTATCGTAAAATATTTGTATTTATCTTATAAAATGCCAATAAAATGAAACGGAACCTTTCTCGACACAAAATACATGGATATAAAAATAATAAACTTTCACGATCAACCACTATTTTTCGATCTTTATCACATTACCAAAATTTTATATTCCCCCCTTCCCGAAAAAAATGCCAAACAAACCAAAAGAAAACCTCACATACATTATACGATTCTCCATCACACACACACACACACACACACACACACACACACACACACACAATCTTTTCCTTCTCCCCTCGCAAATGAACCTCTTTACGAAAAAAGCTTCTCTCCCTGCAGCAGCATCCTGCGCGCGACGTAGAACCACAGGAATGCAGCAGCAGCAGCAACGTCGTCGCTTAACCACCAGCAACTCTCGCGATTCCTATACTCACATATAGACATACGTATACTAGCGACGTGTGTGCGACCTCGTTTCTCTCCGCGACGATAAATCACGCTGGTGCGCTCTCGCTATCTGTGTTTCGTCACGGCGAAAATTTGGAAATCGATAGGCACAGAGGGAGAGAAAGAGAGAGAGAGAGAGAGAGAGAGAGAGAGAGAGAGAGAGAGAGAGAGAGAGAGAGAGAGAGGCTGCCCGTAGCCAGCGGCAGCTATACTACCCTCAATCAATAGCGACAGCGAGCGCGGAAGCGCCGAAAGTGGAGGGAGAGAAAGAGCGGGAATCATTGGACGGCTAAGAATATACTCGTGGATAAATCTCTCTCTCTCTCTCTCGCTCTCGCGTATACGTGCGAGTATAATCGCAGCGCGGGTTTATTGACGCATCGCCGTACCTCGGCGTGGCGAGTCTCGCTTCGCGTGATGTATCGGAGTCGTTGATAGGTGTGTAGGTGCTGCTGCTGCTCTCGGTTTAGAAGCGTGCCGTATGTGTGATTTGAAATTTGTGGCTGTTGGAGAGATTGATTGCTTACTTTGGTTGATTTTGGTCGTAGGCGGAACGCGAGTTGTTGTCAGCTCTCGAGTGTGTGCGGTGGCTTGATGGAGTGCGTCTTGAATTTTAACGATTGGATATGGGGATTTTAGGGTACGGACGATTGACGGATGGGGAAAAGCACGCGGTTGGAGATGTGGAGATATTAATGCATTCATTTATTTGGATTGGTTATTTCCAAACCTAGAAACAACATGAGTTACAAACGAGTTAGTTAACGGCGTTTTAGAATAAAGAATAAATTTACTGAGTATAACTTTCAATGTACGAGAATACTAGACATTAAATAGAAACGACTACCGAAAAAGTTTTTAGTAGTATAAGGTCGTAGCAATCTAGAGTAATTGCTAGATCAAAATTAGTATGTTTAAATAGAATCAATTCGAGAATAATAGCTATGTATTTCCTTCAAATAATCAATTAAATGTTAACTAGTTTCGATAATTAGCTTCCACAACTTCGTTTTCTAACTCATTATCGAAATTCGTTGATAAAAATTCAAAGGTCTATCTCGAACGCAAATACCAGCATAATTTGTATTCCAGACAACGCACACGAGGAAGACCAAAAATAGCATGAAGTTCACGACAACAATTGACTTTTCACTTGAACTAGATCATTTATAGTGAAAGTTTTATAATTATAGTGGTTAAATTTTTTTGTTCATAAGTGAAATAAACATTTTACATCATACTCGCAACTTATATATATATATATATATATATATATATATATATATATATAAATGTATCAATTAAATAATTTGTATGCAAAAATGGAAAAATTTTTTTGTACAGTTAATATTTAAATACATAATGAGGGTGATTGAAAAATTAAAAATTTCTAACGGTAACCAATATTATTTGTGAAAAGCTTAGAAACCAAAAAATAAATGTCCATACATGGTAAATGAAATTAGTAATTTTAACTTTCTTATTTAAAATATGCATAAATATCAAGAATCCAGTAAAAGCTGACAAATAAAATCTATCATTTACAAATTTTCCTCGCAATACCACGAATTTCTTTATTTCTCGCTAATTGCACTATAGCGCTAACAAATGTAACTGTACAGGCTCGTAACACCCAAACGGCTCTCTCTCTCTTTCTCTCCCTCACTCCCAGCGGCGCGCCGCAGGAAAAATATTAAGAACGATAATTACAGGCCTCAAATGACCGCAAAAGGAATAACCGCACCGAACCGTTGTTGGCGCTGGGACTTTTTTCCTTCTCTCTCTCTCTCTGTTTCTGTGTGTATCTATACCGAATCGACGACAACAGAGCTAGGTTGAAAATCCATCGATAATGGCCCAAAAAAGAGGGAAAACTCTCCAGTCTTCTCTCTTACTTGCTTCTCTTTCTCTCTTTGTCCGGTAAAAAAAAGGGAGCAACGGTGTAGCAGAGGCGCGGAAACAATGGGAAAAACGCGCGCTTTATATTCTTTTCGGTGGCGGCGTTTCCTACACACGTTCTCTGCTCTTCGTCGTGGCCGCATGCTTAGCTCTCTCGCATCTCTCTCTCCTACACGCTCACGATTTATTTTTACCGGGCTGCTGCTGCTGCTGAGCTCGCTGCCACCTGCACCGCTTCCCGATTCTGTCAATGCCCGAAACCCGAGAGAGAGGGAGAGAGAGAGGGAGACGGTGCAGACGGGCTAGACGAGAGAATAAAGAGCACGGAGAAGGAGGGCAGCAGGCGTTTAAAAGGAATTTCGGGAGTGGAATTTTTCCACTCGCGTATAGTGCAACCCTGCCTCTGCTTACGCGGGCCAACGAGAGAGAGAGAAGGGGGAGGGCGAGAGAGAGAGAGAGAGAAGGGGGAGGGCGAGAGAGAGAGAAGGGGGGGAGGGAGAGAGAGAGCTCCATTTTCTTTTTTGAGAGAAAATTGCCACGAAAGTTCGAGTGAGGGAGAAGTGGTAATGTTCAAACGAATTTTATTTTTGTAGGATTGGCTAACGTTTCGTTATACGCGAGTGGCGAAAGTTCGAGGAGGGGAGAAGTGTAATTTACTTAAGCATTCGGAATCCAAGAATTACCCGTGTGCGCTGGTTTGGTTTTTATTTCTGTTACCATAACGCGCCAAAAGATTTATCCGCAGAATACTCTCATTATGAAGATCTGTGTGGCGTATCAAATATTTTTAAAAGCTTTTTATTATTCATTAAATCAGTGCGACGGGATTAATTTTCTTGAGTGCACGAAGTAGTTCAAGGTTGAAAAGCTCCAGAATGAACGAGTGGCTGAGACTTGAGGAACGGCAAATTGGTGCGGCTTAAAATTAGATACTGGAACCCTGCCGGCGTGTTATTGAAATTTATTTTTTACGAACGTTATATTTGAAATTTCATTGGAAATCAAAACAAATATATATGTTGATAACTTATGTAACAACAGTAGGACAGCTCTTGAACGGGATAAAAGAAGAATTTAGAGGCTTTGGTCGACTTATCTTTGAAGATTCTGCGGGCTTATCTTATTGAAATTTACTAGATCAGAAGCAGTACATGTTGGTAAAAAATATAATAAGAAATATACTGTAATACAAGCGAGATTATTTTAAACGCGTATTTCTGTTAATAAAATGATAATTCTATAGATATTGACAATACGATAGGAAGAATAAATATGTACTTGACGAAAGGTGCCTATGAAAACACCAAAAGTAAACACAACGTGAATAAAACTTTTTCTACAAAGTTAATATATTACATCGAGAGAAATGTTATATTAAATTTTAATACAAATGTAGTAAAAATTACTATATTTTATACGAACTGGGAGACACACTGTCATTGTATTAATAATTGCTGTTACATAGTAAACTATTTTCTGAACATCAAATTTTACTATGTAGCATATTCAATTTTATTTAAAGTATAGCAATTTTTATGTATTCCTACGGATAAGAAAAAAGAGGTTCTGACCTCTCCCTACTTCCTTTTCAGGAGACCTGAATTACTGCACTTATTTTATGTTCTAAACCTTTACAGTTATTATTTTATTTAAATTAAATTTTAATAAGTAAATAATATTTTAAAACAAGAATAAATTATAAATAAGGAAATTATGTATGCAAACCAAATTTGGAACTTGTATATTGGCTAGCGTTACTTTTATACCAACTTATCTACACGGAAAAAAAGATAGACGAGCGGCTGCCGTTTTCTGTAGCGGTGGCGCCACTATAGATTTTAGTAAAAGTTT
>JAYJLV010048964.1:9444-20517 GCA_036873485.1 Torymus texanus
GTGTAGGTAGCCGGAAACCTAAACAAAAATAGATTTGGGTTCGGTAAGATAAATGGTATTATGCTTATGATACTTGCTTATGTAACTGCAGAGGTGGGAGTAACCGACATTTTCTAAACGATTCAGCTTAGTCGTGGGCAGAAATAAAAGACTTATTATTATAATTGTTTTAACTTTTGTGTTTCTTTATAGAATAATATCGTTTTATTATCGTTTATGCTCAAATAAATTTTATTGATATATCATTTATGATCCTAATAATTTCTAATAAATTATTATTGGAATTGAATAAACGATTGTCGGGTATATGAAAAAAATTACTAAAAGAATGTTATTTTCTCAGTACAAATATTATTTTATAATGTAGACAGCTCTTTATGAAATATGTGGTTATAGATTTGAAATACGAATAGAGTTTATTAAATATTTGTTTCGGCATCGCATTTTATAATGCACAATAGATTGATTTTTATATAGGTCATATAAGATATTTTTTCAATTTCCGTAATAAATCACTAATTGCGATGTTTCCTATATGATTAAATTCAATTTTTCTTTTAGGTGAAAATTTTCAATGCTCGACATTCAATCGATTCCATAGTACAATTCAAAACTATCGATTCTATTCCAAAAAGTTACGCAATTCCACGGCCAAATTGGAACTCCCAAAAAAAAAAAACACAATTCATCAACAGCCGACCTAATCTCACGAATCGAAAAAAGCGCCACAGTACAACATCCTCTCAACCTAAAAGAAAGAAACATCCGCTAAAAGTGCATGGGCTCAGTTAATTGAACGTTACGACGCGAAGCAGCAGCCGACAGCAGCAACAGCAGTAACACTAGCTCTTTCTCCCTCTCTCCCTTTCCCAGCTCTCACACGAAGGCAATAAGTGAAGATATCAGCCAGCTCTCCCCGTATGTATATAGGTATATAGATACATACACACAGTACACACACCGCCCTCGTGCCGGCTGTCTCCAGAACCACTATACTCCTTCGTCGTCTCCTACTCTGTTTTTCGCCACTGCACTCTCTCACTACCACATATACCAACCTCCACACTCATACACAAATACATATATGATCGATCGCGTTGAGTTTCGCTTCGCGTATGTGTGTGTGTGTGTGTGTGTGTGTGTGTATATATATATATATATATATATATACACAGTCACAGGAGTAAAGACGACTTCTTGTACGAACGTTGCAGCTAGCACCCGCGTATATACGCGGTATTCCAAGCAAGAAGCGCGTGGCGCGTAAGGGATAATTGATTAGACATTTAATTGGACGAAATGATGGTGGGCTGAAGAGAAGAGGTGTGTATGTGTGTGTGTGTGTGCAAGATCGCCGTATACAGAGTGAGATCGGTGTACCTGTACACACTAGAGTGCAGGAAGAGCGCCTTGGCGCCGGCTGTGGGGAGTCCATTTTCTTGCACGTCGCGCGAACCTGAATTATGGCGTCATCAGTTAGAAATAATGAGCTGCTCCCCACTCGCCTTCCTTCTCAGCCGTTGAGCAACGAGACCGAGAAAGAGGGAGAGAGGTAGAGACACGTCGGCGAAAAGTCGCTGACGGCGATGACTTATTATTTCACGATATATATTGAGGATTTTCCGCTGCGGCTTTCTTCGACGACTCATCCACAGGATGATAGGGACTTATTATTATTATATAAAGCGCAAATACGAGCACGCGGTATTCATCAGCATATATAAATAAAATATTTTCTTTGGTGGCGAAGAGAAAATGTTGTGTGTGTGGAAGAGAAGAGAGGAGCTACTCGTAAATATCTCATAGACAGGCCGACTCTGTGCTTTATTTCTCGTTGGATGATAAGTTTTTATATACGTGCACGCGCTGAATGCCCCGCGTAATTTATGGAAGGCCGAGGATTTCTTTTTATTGCAGTTGTTTGTTTTTTTAAGAGGATCGCCAGAGAGAGGAAGAGAGAGAGAGAGAGAAAGAGAGAAAGAGAGGAGGAGGCGCGTCGCTGGGAGGCTTCCTACCTCTCCGACTCTCTTGCTTTTCTTTTTTTTTTCGAGCCACTTTGCAATTCCTATGCAAAGTGAAAATGAGAGAGAGTGCTGATGATTTCTCTCCCGCGAAACACTGCTTTTACGGTCGGTGTAAGTAACTCGCTAGCGCTTTAAAGCCAGGATGTTATACTTCTTCTCTCTCTCTCTCTCCCTCACTACCTTCTACCTTTCATCATGTCTCATGAACATGCAGTTGTATAAATAAACTGTCGTCGGCTATCGATTTATTAAGAGCATTATCTAACATCCGCAGCTCAAATTTACACAGCTATAAAAACACCATATAATACATCCGCGCGACATATCCTCGGGGTTGGAATACAACAAACAGCGGAAATTCACCCCGAGCTTTAAAAAACAAACCCGTATACGGCAATATCCTTTGTCTGCGCGTATAATCGAGACTAAATCAATAAACATTATAAATCAGTCGGTCCCCTCTTTTATTTGGACAATCGATGAGCGGTTGCTGTTGCTACTGCTCTTCTTCGCAACTCACTCCCTTCCCGATATCTTCTCTCTCTATACTGCTACGACGCTTTATTTCGCGCTACGCCGAAGTAAGAAAACGAGACTCGCAAGCGCGCGCCGAGGACATAGACTTGGAAGTTGGCGTCGCAAAAGCCAAGAGGGAGAGAGAGAGAGAGATCGGTCGACGAATTATTATTTTCGCGGGGCAATAAATCCCGGGGCGCGACGCTCGGCTTTTTCGACGGCGACTTCAAAGTTCGAATCTCTAGAAACTCCGATGAATGGCTTGCTCTCGAAGGCGAGAAGAGAGAGAGAGAGGAAGAGAGAAAGGCGTAATAGGCAAATGCCAAAGGAAAAAGACGGAATTTTAGTTAAGACTAATGTATGAGATGAGAAAGTTCAAAAGGAGACGGGAGAAACGAGAAAGACGCGTCCTATAGTTTATGGATCCAAGTTTATCGGGCGTCGGCGAAATCGACTTATTCTTGGAAATTCGTTTAATTGAGATAATGAAGTGAATCAGATTTTTTTTTCGTTTATGGCTGCGGGGGATGATATATTTCAGCTGTCGATCGTGAGTGAAATATGAATGAGAATATCCGAAAAATTCTTCTTACTTTAGAAAATGCGGTTTGATGCGCTGAATTCATTATTTTTAATTGAATTTCTTTGTGTAGCATTTTTATGTTTTGTACGTATTGGAATATTTTGTAACGATTAAAAACCGATGTATGAAAAAATAAAAGATTTTTAATACTTTACAACAACAGACTACAATGTACTTATTTGATGTTATATAAAACATGTGCAGTATGAAAGAATAAAAAATGTCATGAAAAGGGAAATATTTTTCATGCTTTTCCCTATATTTTTGTTAACATATTGTTGTCGTAATGCTTCTACATTACATAATACACAAACATTCTACAGAGTATAAAAAAATTCAAAAAGCCAGCGTATATAAAATATCTAGTAAAATTAGCATCTTGAATTGAACGCATACGAAAAACCTTAAAAGGACTTCTGTCACTTTTCAACTTTCCTGCCGGCAACTTCCAATTAACGTCATTAAAATTGTACTGAATCCAAGCAGCAGCAGCAGCAGTAGCAGCAGCACATCTCTGAAAAGTATTTAGAGTAGCGGCAGCTGTAGCTGTATATACGAAGCGCGAACTTGTCCAAGTACAACTGTCCTTCTTACAGTTCGACATTAAAAATTTTAATTAACGCCACTGAAATTTCTCAGTCGAGCCGAACGAGGAAATTTTCTCAATAGTATATACACGCGTCGAAAGTGAAGAGAGCAAAAAAAAAGAAGAATCAAAGCTCGATTCTGGAAAGGCAAAAGCACTCGGCCACCTGGAGGTCTTCTTTCGCGCATGCATTGAAAGAGTCGCCGGGTTTCCGCACTTGGTGTGGTGAAGGAAAAAGAGAAGCCGCGCACGGTGGAGTGCCGGAAGTTCCGCAGGCGCGCGAACCTTCGCGATGCCCTGCGGAAGCGGCGCAACCGGGAAGACGGAACAATCCGTCGCCGGGGCAGTTTTATACACACTCGGGAGCGCGTGGTGCGTAAGTTTGCCGCGCTATATAGCGACAACGGAAAGCGAATGGAGAGGTTCGAACAAAAGAGAAAGACGCGGCTGTTCTCTCACTTTCTATAGATGTGCATTTTGAGGCCATAGAGAGGCGCGCGCGTACACAGGGGGCCTTTCTTCGAGTTGGATTTTCCCCGTTCTCTTTGTCGTGCGCAGTTATGGCTGCAGTGCTGCACCAAGACGCGCGCGTGCAGTTAGCAAAAAGGAGAGCAAAATAGGGGGAGAGGAAAAGGCTCGCTCTTCGAAAGTCTAATCACGTGTCTGCGAGGGGCTGTACCGCGTGCGCGAGGAACTTTTACTTACAGCGAGTGCTTTGAGTAAGCATCAGATATCCGCGGAAAAAGCCACTCTCTCTCTATCTCTCTCTCTCTCTCTCTCTCTCCGCGACTTTTAATTGAGTTTTTTTCTGACGCCTTCAGCGCCTGCGCACGTTCGCTTGTACACACTTGTTGACTGGAGGATGGAGGGAGAGAGAGGGAGAGGGAGTATAAATTATTTCTGTTGTCGAGAGCAAACTTAATTATAGTTCGCCGGGTGTAATCATTACCAGGGCGACTGTGGTCCTATGTTTTCAGAATGTATCGATTAATTTTTGTCGTAATCTATTTTAGAATAGTAGATCCCGCAGGAAATACAGGCGAATATGGTACAATATTTTCAATGCACATTCAATACAAGTAGATACAATTGCAACTCGCTGAATTTTTTAAATTCGTTATATAATGCATCAGTAATAGAGGATAAAACAATAGATGCGTAGTTGAAATAAATTAATAAGTCTTCCGTTAACATTGGATTTCTTGAATATAAAATAATAAACAAAAACGGATATTGTATAAGTAATGCAGCTAATGTGTATTGCAAGCAGTGAGATTTTTCCGAGTGTCCTTTTTAGTTAAAGGCCCAAAGAAAAACAATAAGTCAATGTTTTATTGTAGTCAAAGGAATTTATCAAGGTGTTTCGTCCAGGCTACTAGATTGGACTCATCAGTAATGATCTAGTAACCGTCATCAGACACATGCCGCAGAATGATAGTGGCCAGAAAAACGGATATTGTTAAGTATTAAGTATTCAATTCTAAAATATTTAACTTTCTTTGCAAAACAACATTGTTCGTAATTTATTCGTAGAAGTAAAATTACATAATTTATACATCACTTCGAAATAATTGAAATATTCTTTTTCTGAATAATCAAGCTAAATACATAATTTTTACATAATGCATAGATCGAAGTATTGAAAAACGAAATTATATTTGTATACAAAATTTATATGTATGAATTTGAGATTAATTATGTTTTCTTAATAAGTTAATTATCTTCAAGTTATACAAATTTATTTGTATACACATAATCAATTTTCTTTAATAAATAATTTGAGCTAAATGCATTCAAATTTAATACAATTTTTTATGCTTTATCAAAAGCCCGAGGATGCTTAAACATTCGCGTTAGCAAACAATTTAATCAATTTCGCGTTTAAAACCGAAATTAAAGCCCCCGGAAAAATGTAATTAAAATTACACCTATCAGATATATGGCAATGAAAATTTAATTCCGAAAATTCCCGATCAATCGCGCGCCGTTCTGGCTCGATGTATTTTCCGGTGGCGTTGTGCGGGCAGCAGCAGCAACCTCATACGGTCACTGGGAAAGCGAGAGAGAGAGAGAGAGAGAACGAGCGAGCTTTGAAAATTGTGTAAATGTGAGGAAAAAAGGGGCGAACTGCCGGTACCAGAAAAAAACCAACATCTTCACTAAAAGGGTTAACGAGAAATAGACTCGAAAGGCCATAGAGAGAAACCGATGAAGGGAGAAAACAAAACGAAAGAGCAAAGGCAAGAAAGAAAGAAGAAAAGAAACAAAACGCGAAGTGAAGCCAGTGCTGCGCGCGCGCGCGCACACACGGGGCCACAAAGAAAAGCAGCCAAAAGCAAAAAGCTATGAGTCGAGACTGGAAATACCCTTAAAAGTGTTGTACAAGAGGAAACGCGCTTCCGTGAGCGTACTGGTATAAGAGAGAGCGAGAGAGAGCGAGAGAGAGAGACAGAGAGAAACGTTGGCGAGGGAGAGCGTATAAAGGGAGCGAAGAGGCCTGAGGGGGTGGGAGAGAAAATGGCTGTGTTCGCGGGGCAAATCCTCTTAAGCGAACCGATTTCGGGCGCAACATTGTTTGATAATTAATACGAATTCGGCGTGTCGATAGCGTGCCGGCATCGGCTCGCGGATCACGTTCTCGCTCTCTATACCTCTACCTCTCTCGCTCGCTCTCTCTCTCTCTCACTCCCCCTGCAACCGCCGATGGAACAATGGCTGGGGAGTGCAGCGGCGCAGTTAACGAGCGCGCGCACACACACATATACATACACACACGCTGGCAAGTGCACACGCTTCGAACCCCCGTATTTATGCCTCGTTCGTGGCGATAGTTCGCCGCTTATTGCCCGCACGCCGCCCTTTCGCGTCCATCCTGCCTATATAGCTAGCGCGAGATGAGACGTCCGAGAGGATCGGAGTAATCTTTGGTGTGGGCTGCGAGATTCGTGTGTGATACGCTCGGTGGGTAGAGTAATGTTGGTTTTTATAGATTTTTACAATTTGTTTATAGCTTTGGTTGGATTTGATTTAGAATTTGTCGGAGTATATGTTTAAATTTTTTATGGATCTAGGATTTATTGTCAAACTTAATTTTTGTTTTACCGAATTGTACTATTTTAATGCATTTGGAGTAATACAAGTGACTCAAAGTTTTTTCTTAATTGAAATGTATTGAAGCGCATCGTGACATGATGTGCAAGTTGAAGGGTTTATATTTTATAAAAAAAGTAAGATTACCGTAAAGAATGGGGTTATATTCTTCAATCGTTTATTATTCGCACTACTGATAAAAAAAAGTACAGATAGAAATAATTATATAAAAAGAGAAAATGTCGATTTTACAAACAAAATTAAAGGAATGGTTTGAATTGGTAAACGACTTCGGCTATTCTTTGCTTTTATACAACCTTTTTAGTACGGCGATAAAACATTCATAACACCAAGCTGAATCATTTATAACAGAAATTATATTCCTTCGTTGTTTTATTATTTAAAATTTATTTTTACAAATGGTTCAACCAATATGACAACGCTACCTACATATATATCGAGCTCGCAACTAAATTAATTAAATCCAAAAAACGGAATATCAAACAGTGATCCGAAACGACGCTTGCAATCATCGAATAATTAAAAAACTTGCACGCCATCCGCTCGTCGTCCTTGCACTCGCCATATCAAAATTTAATTACGCAAGTTCGAGCCAGGACACCGTGCGCGCCAAGTCCAAAACTGAGCGGGCGCGAATTCGAAAAGTCGAACCCTACTGCTGGAGCCTTCCTGGCATCGGAGTATAGCATACGAACGAGATCCTGAGAGAGAAAGAGAGGAAGAGAAAGAGAGAGAGAGAGAGAACGAGAAGAGCGACGAAATTGCCCCTGTAGCCTTACGAGCGAAAGTCAAGCTGCTGGCGAGCGTCGGCGACACTTTATCCTCTCCCCCAACGGTGCAGAGCGCGTGAAACTACATCTTTTCTGCCGCCGTCGCCCGAAGAAAGTAGCTGGATACCTCCCCCCGGTGCCAAGGTGAAATCCAGCGCGCTGAGGCTGAGCACTGTGGGAAAAAGCGCGAGCGAGCGAGGCAGTGATAAAGGTCGCCTGTGAGCTGCGAACGGGTGAGCGAGTGAGAGGGAAGACGGTTTTGAGAACTCGACGATCGAGAAAAGGAGAATGAAGAGAGGACGACGGCGGCTGTGCGAAAAAAGAAGAAGAAGAAGAAAGGGGGCGAGAAAGCAAGCAAGCTGTTCGAAGAAGAGTGAGAGAGAGAGAGAGAGAGAGAGAGAGAGCAAAGACGTACGTTCGACGGGGCGTTCGCCAGCTGAAGGGGAAGAGGGGGAGTGCCGACCATTCCTTCTATTGTTTAATTTAAGTGCCAAAGTTTTAACCGGGTTAAACGGCGTATAAATTCGCCGCGGGGAGAGAGCGAAGTGTGAGAGAGAGAGAGAGAAGGAAAGAGTGCGCGACGGTGTACGAGGCGCAAAGTACGAACGAAGAGCGGTATAGCACGAATAGGTGAGAGAGAGAGATAGAGGAAAAGAGAGAAGAACGTTATTAGACGGGAGAGACAGAGGGAGACAGAGATGAAGCGCAACCCAGCACGGGACGGCCCGCAAGAGCAGGAATGGCCAAGGTTTGCTCGAGCTTTTCCGATGCGCAAGGGATAACGCTGTCTGGTTGTTCCTATTGTTACAGCGGTTCAGGATTTTTTCAGAGGAATATTTTCATTGGGATTTATTCTGAAGATTTATCGCTTCTTTGTCGTTGAATGGCGTGGATATTCGATATGCTTTAATAATAATAATTTTTTATCGAATGCTAGGTTTTATTACTTATATTTTATGCAGTAGCGATTGATATAGAAGAATTATAAATAATGACATATTAACAGCAAAATAAATTTGTGACGAATATCTTATTTAAAAAAAAAAGAATTAATGCATATTATACATTTTTATGTTAAAAGTAATTTTGGAGTTGTAGTTTTATCACTTTTATAGCTGAGCTATTGTTGTGCAAAGTAACATGTTTGTAGATGGCTTATTACAAAGAACTTCTAGATTGATTGATGAGACAGGGCAAATCACGTTCTTCATTGTTTTCATGTAGTACTATGAGGTCATATATACGATCTACTAGTTTACTTCAAACACAATAGACAATTTATTATCCTCTGGTAAACTTAACTTTCTCATAATGAAATTTAAACATTGGATATGGAGATTAATAAAAGTTCCAATAACGAGGTTGATATTTTCAGAGTAAAAAATAGCTTATATCTATATTTTTTAACCGACAATTTCAAAATTTCTCGTATGCATATTTCCGAATTGCACTTTTCAAATTTATGAAATTTAAAATTTATGACAACGATATATCGTCACAGCGAAACGCAATTTCTTTATACTCGTTTAACTCCATCTATGCATATAAAATAAATTATTGTTCTTTCTAAAACAAAGTTTTATTCTTATGCGAACAATTTTTTCCCCTACGTAATACTAATATAGCAGTATTATTAAAATGCTTTTACTTTATTTAGCTAGCAAAGTTAAAAAAAAGTTGTTTAAACAATGTTTAAAATGCAAATTTACAGTTAAAAAAAAAAATCATTAAAAACAAGTACAAATTAGGCACAAAAGTTCTTTGTACAAATAAAAGACAATAGAAAAATCCTATAATACTAACAATAGAACATTACCATCAAACCCCAGAGCGTGACTCAAACACCGCAGCGCATTAAACTTGACGACCATTCTCCTAGTCCAATCGTGCGGTCTAGACCACCCTTGCAGACACACACTCCCCCTTTCCCCCCTCTTTCTCTCTCTCTCTCTCACACACACACTTCTCCAACCCTCAGCGGCATTTTAGACAAGTTTTTCAGCACCGCGGCGGCAATTTCGCGGCCGCGAAAAAAAAAACGAGAAAAAGGCGAGAAAGAGCTCGCGTGTATATACGCGTGCTCACGTTGGAACAAAGGCGTGCGCGCGCGCGCTCGGCACTTGCAGGAGAGACGCAAAGGGAGGGTGGGTGCGAGTGGATGTGGCTTTTTGTACGAGTCTTCCCCCGTGCAGCGGCACAGTGTGAAAGGGCCCCGCGAGAATACACATCCGATGAGCTTTCGCGCCGGTTGAGAGAAGGAAGCGCGCGCAGCCGCGTGGGATGCTTGAAAAATGCGAGCGCGCGCTGACGATTTATCTCGCTAAAGGACGTCGTCGAGTGTCAACCTTTTCAGCGGATTGAAGCCTGTTTTCGGACTGTTTTTTTTTTTTTGTGACAGTGGACGACATTTACCCCGTAACTTTTTTGTTTTTTATGGCTGTTTTGATGGATAGTTAATGATTTTGTTTCGTTACAAATGCTTGTTTTTAACAAATGCAGCAGTTGATGATATTTGATAAGATGGAAATTGTTTAACGGAAATTAATGAAGTGACATGTGTGTTTTGGGAGTAAAAGAATGTCAAAATGAATTTTCAAAAGAGACGTATACTGGTTGATGAATTGTATTGTTTGTAAAAAGTTTTAATGGATGGTTATATATCACGTTTCAATTGATGAGAGTGAACATTTTAAATCGATAAAAGGGAACGAAATTAAAAAAACATTGGGCTTGTATACATGCAAAATTTCATTAAACTATGATAAGATTACATTTTATTGCGGTATATTAAAATAACAAAATGCATCGATTAAATACAGGAATTTACCTATAACGTACAACAATCAATATGAAATTTAATCATTGACATTTAAAACGCTGAGAGTTAAAACAATCGTTTAAAACATTATTTTGCTTATTTTTGCGTAAACTTTTAGCTTTTATAGGATAAAAAAATATTTGTAATATTTTTTATTAACTTGCTTTAGAAAACTGATACTATTTTCCATTCAAACTAACCTTTTAATCCGTTAGACTTTGAAAAGAGTATCATATTTATTAAAGGCACATATATATGCACACAAACTTGACAAAACAAATGTTTTGTTTTTCCTTTCGTTAGACGGATATTTCATTTATACAATTCCCAACGGAAAAACGCATTAAAACCCCAAATCCCATTCCCATAAAACGAAGTCACATCCATCAGCGAAGCGACACTAAACAATCAGCGCCGTAAATCGCCGATAATCGCATCTCTTTCAACCGGCTGACAAGCATTCCGACCGCGTGATCCTTTATTAACCACTAAAAAACTCCTCTGCCGTAAAGCGAAAAGCGTGCACGCTTGCGATCCGCGTCGTGCTGGAAAAAAGAAGGAAAACAGTACCAAACCTCCCTCCCTCTCCCTCCCTCTCTCTCTCTCTCTCTCTCTCTCTCTCTCTCTCTCTCCCTCTCTCTCTCACTCTTTCCCGTATAGCAACC
>JAYJLV010048974.1:0-20515 GCA_036873485.1 Torymus texanus
ATATCACAGAAAATGATAAATAAAAGAGACTAAAATAGTCAGTCAATGAGTCAATACAGTAATATAGCGTAGATTACGCAGTCAAGACATATAATATATACAAAATATCACAATTTTGTACAAGTCAGTCTAAGTTTAACATATACTCGTATACAGCTCGCTTAAAACGACTCAAATTCGGTAAACCTTTAATGTGACAAGGAAGGGAATTCCACAGCTGCACGCCGACGGCTCGTTTGCCGACCTCTGGGTGGACCTGTGGAAGTTTAAGGTCTCTGGGGAGCCTCTAACAGACCGACTTGACTGACGCTTTTCAAACATTTGGTACAAATCAGATGGTGAAGAGAAATTAATTATTTTATATAAAAGTACGGCAGTGGAGTACTGTCGTTTTGTATCTGTGTGCAGCCAGATAATCCTGCGCCGTAGAGAGACTATTGTAGTTAGAAACTTCTCGACTTCATACTCGTAAAGTAGAAATCTTTTAAGAAATTTTAAGCCCTGAATGGTTTCTCTAGCATAATTAGAAGCTGAAATAATGTTTTTTTTTTAAATCCCTGCGACTTTATTTTTCAACATTAAGGAACGAAGTATGGTACTTCGTTAAGTTCGATAGTTCTAATAATTGAAAATTTTGAATGTTATTTATTTACAACCGCATGTATGGTTGATTGATAAAGGCAAACGTTTTTACGGCCACGAACCGCTCGCAGCAGCGGGAGCTTTCCAGCTGGTGCGCATGTGAATTTTGACTCCGCAGAAACTTTGAACGTTCATACTTGAAGACTATAAATTTTCTCGGCTTCTCCTAATTGGAATTTCATTATTTCTTCTTTTTTGAGCATAAATCTGTGAGTACGATAATTATTATATTAATTTCATTAATAATATCATTTAATATATTATTTGAATGTAATAATAAGGTCTCAAAGCAATAAAACAACATGAATTTTTTTAGATATTAAAATCGTATTTGCAATAATAAATTTCTTATTACTATTATGTAATAGGACTCAAAGTATGGCTAAAGGTATGGCTGAAAGTATAGCTAGAAGTATGGATCATAGTGTGGTCAAATTTAGCCAAGCTTCGATGTAGGATTCGACATTGCCAACTTCAAGGATAACAATAAGCATTTCTGGAGCTCATAGTATGACTGAATATATGGCTAAACGTATTACTCATTCCCTTAAGAATGGCGATGAGTATTTCTGACATTCAAAACATAGCTGCAAGTATTCGCCAAAATGTGACTAATAGTATGACTAAAAGCGTAGTTTGAAGTATGAGTCCACGTATGGCTACAAGTATGGCTACAAGTATGGCTCAAAGTATAGCTTAAAATATGGCTAGAATTATGTGTCATAGTATGACCCAATTTATAGCTAAAAGTATAACGAGGAGCTTCGATATAGGATCCGACATTAGTAACTTCTTCGATTATGACAATAAATATTTTTGGAGTACATAGTATCGCACAATATATGGCTCACTCATTCCTTTAAGGTCGACGATGATTACGTTGATGCGGACGAGTATCTCAACTCGAGCGCTCGCAAACATTTCATCCCAACTCAAATCTATTCCATTTGAGTTGAGATGAAATGTTTGTGGGCGCTCGACTTCAAATGCTCGTCTGTGAGTAGCGGGAGTTATATTACTCTTTATTTCTGCCGCCGAGTTACGATACTTGGCGCGGGCAGTTGCGAGTTGCGATATTTTGATGTCAGCTCTTTCGATTTGCGATAGAATGCTTTGATGAGATAAGATAAACTCCCTCGGACCCATCGGTATGACTGAAAGTATGAGGGAAAGTGTAGTTTGAAGTGTGACTCAAACTATGGTTCAAAGTAAGGCTGAAAGTATGGCTTAAAGTATGGCCAGAAGTATGGTTCATGATATGGCCGGATCTATAGCTAAGCGTATAAGGAGAAGCTTCGATGTAGGATCCATCATCACTAACTTCGTCGCAGTATGGCTGAATACATAGCTAACTCATTTCTACAACGGCGACGATGATTATTTATGGCGCTCCAAGTACTGCTACAAGTATGGCTTAAAATATGGCTCAAAGTGTAAAGAGGCGGATCGGATCACCGAGGATGAGACACTTAAAACACTTATAAGCTAAATAACTCAATAACAACATATAAAATATAATTCAGTTTATTCAAAGAAAGAAAAGAATCATAGATGCAATGGCTTCGAATCAATACGAAGAATCCAGATGCGCCAAGTTGCACCGCTTGCAAACCGAACACGAGAATTTACTTTTATATTTCTTAAAAACTGTGTAGCCAAAGTTCTAGCAACGGCGGCTGTCGTTGTCGGGTCGTGGACGACATAGCACGATCCCACATTGCGAATGTTCTATGCACACACACGTACATTAGAGGGAAAGGGAAAAAGGGCACCATACTCTACGGCCAGATAAGTTTGCACTCTCGCACCACTCTCGTTCTTGGACTCCTTGTAGACGTTCTCGAGGATGTACCATCGGCACTCACGAACCCCTCACGGCTTCATAAATAATATTTTTAAGAATATTTTGTACTAAAACTTTTTTCACCTGTATGAAGCTTCCTCTGTGATGAAGTAAAAGAGACAAGAGTACTTCCAGCAGATTTTTTTTTGCACGTGTTTACACTCGTCTTTCAGGATCAAAAAGTGCGAAAATCGTAGTTTGTTACAAAATAGTACATTTTGATAAAACCTAACACGATATAAGTGCAACAATAATAGATTTTGATAATCAGACGAGAGAGATTATTCTAGAACCTGTGTAAGTTTGTCGTCTGATTTAAGCAAGGATGATAATATAACGAGTGTAGAATCATCTCTCCGCCGTGTATTGAACGATATTTCTTGGCTCACACTGTGTGTGAAGTTCGTGCGTAAAGATTACGTAAATCTTATTTTTTCGCATACGTGTATAACAACAATAATGTACTTCACGCACGGACTTTATGTGCACGTGCAATTACCTAGACTCCCTTTTAAATGCGTTACCACATCTAAACATAAAAATAAATATGGAGCACACCACCCAGTCTCGATCATCCGCCACCTCGAACACCTAGGCGCCTCTTTGGATGCGCTACGATACCTAGACGTAGAAAACTAAAAAGCGCACCACCCAGACTCGATCATCAGCCATCTCAAACACATAGACCCCTCTTTGGATGTCCTACAACACCTAGATGTAACGAACTACGACGAGCATTACCCAGGCTTGATCATCAGCCACCCCAAACACCTCGACCCCTCTTTGGATGCGTTATGAGTTTATGACACCTGCACGTAAAAGACTATTAAGCGCATTACCCAGACTCAATTATCAGCCACCCCCAAGCTTACAACGGCGCCGAGGCACACAGCTAGACACTTGGACGATATTTAAAAAGCTTTGCCAACTGTTGCTCCGCGCCGTCACCTGCCACGCATCAAGCGACGACAAGAGAAAGAAGAGATAGATAGATAGATAGATTACACTTTATTCGCCTCAGCGGCAAAACTTGAAAATACAAGTTAAGAATATCAGTACAGTAAAATAACAAAGAGAACACAGTGTAAATAAATGAATAAACACGTGATGATACATCAATAAAATACAGTATAAAATTAATGTTGTAATAGAGATCAATTTTTTCAAATGTATCACAGCGCGTATAAAATTTTAATATCACAGTGGCGTTAAACTTAAATTAAATTTAAATTAATATACTGGCAGCTCCATATATCGTTTAGGAGGCTAGGTGTCGTGGTCAAATGTAGACGCAGTGCCCTCTTGAATGTATAAAGAGATGGGAGGTTACGAATTGAGGAGGGAAGAGAGTTCTATAGTCTGTCTCCTTTAATTCGAAATTAATTTTCTGCTGAGTTAGTTTTATCGACTCAAGGGCGAGTTCCGGCGGCTCGCCTCGAAAAGTTGCCCGTGGATTAAACTTTTCGAAAAAAGTCGCTAGATAAGTCGGCTCACGGATGGACAAAGCTTTATACAGCAGGATCCTCATGTGGTATTGCCTCCGCGCGTCTGTAGTGAGCCATCCTAGCTGTCGTCGGTAGGGAGAGATGTGCTCATCACGACGGACCTCAAGGATGTACCTCACACAAGAGTTGCTCAAATGCTGTAGTTTCGTCCGTTGTTCGTCGTTTGCGTCTAAGTAAATTACCGCGCAGTAATCAAGATGTGGATGAACCAAAGACTCTACTAGCCTTGCGGATAGTCTCGGTGGTACATGCCCTCATAAACCGTAGGCTATAAAGGGTTTTGTTAATTTTTTTAGCTACTTGGTTGATGTGCGGTTTCCATGTAAGTTTGCTATCGAGTGTAACACCGAGACTCACAACCTCGACACTAGACGGAATGAGCAATCCAGACCGCATCTCAATGCCTGGCAGATTCATTTCATTAATAACGTTAATATTTCTTTTGGACCCAAATATAATTGCCTTGGTTTTCTAAGCATTGAGATGCAGGCCAGAGCCACCCGCTCATTCAGAGACGAGCTGCGCTGCGTGTGACAGCCGAGCAATACCTTCGTGAATTCTGCTTTGGTGGTATGAACGTAGATTTGAAGATCGTCGGCGTAGAAAAAATGTCGAACTGTGTTACTGTTAAGTACGTCTTGTAAGTCATTCACGTAAAGGCAGAACAGAAGTGGGCCCAGGACGGATCCCTGTGGAACTCCCAGGTTAGTTTCTAACCAGCCTGAGTTTCGTATACTATTGGTAATAACCATTTGAGTTCGGCCCTGTAAATACTATTTAATCCACATGAGAGACGACCTGGAAAACCCTGTTTGACGAAGTTTATTCAGCAATTTTGTTGGCGAGATGGTATTAAAGGCCTTACTAAAGTCGAATAAAATTAGTAGTGTTAGTTTCTTTTTGTCTGTGGCCATTCGTAAGTCGTCAGTCAGTTTGAGCAGAGCAGTTTGAGTACTGTGATGTTTTCGGAATCCGGACTGGAAGAGGTCAAGCAAATTGTTTTTGTTTAAATACTCCGTGATTTGGTCATGAGCGATCTTTTCCAGTACCTTAGAGAGGAAGCAAAGGAGCGCTATGGGTCGGAAATCCGAAACTGAAGATGGAGCTGCTGTCTTTTTGAGCGCAATAACCTGTGCCTGCTTCCAAGAATTAGGAAAGATCCCCCGTGCAAAGGACGAGTTAAAAATGCTGAGCAAATAATCACCAATTACAGGGAAAGATTTCACAACCACGTTTTGAGGCAACTCGTCAACACCCCTCGCCTGCGAAGAGAAATGTGAAATTGCAAGAACTACTTCAGTAAGATTAACAGGTTTGAAGGCAAAACCCTCCTCCTGTGCAGGCAAAATAAAGTGCATTGCTACTTCGATGTTTTCGTGGGGTGAGACAGAGATTCCTGCAAACTGTGCATTCAGCTCCCCTGGTGTGAAGCCGTGAAGGTTCTCCTCTCTTAGCTTTGGCATGAGGCCGAGATTGTGCATTTCCCTCCAAATATCCTTATTATTATCAAGAGTATCAGCGAGACGATTATGAATGAAGGAATTTCGCTCTTGAACAATGCGCAAGTCCACCTCATTGCTGAGCCGAAGAAACTCATCAAGCAACACTGCACGCCCAGTACGTTTGTATCTTCTATGGACAGCATTACGCTTATCGATGAGCTGCCTCAGCTCAGGTCCAATCCAAGGAGCATAGTTTTTTTACATGGTTTTACGATTTTTATGGGTGCTAATTCATTGGTTACTAGATTCAAATTGAAGCTGAGACTAGTCAGTGCGCTTCCAAATCAGATTCGATTGAATTCACGCTTACCCAGTCACAGCAAGCCAGCAATTCATTTAAGGTACTCGGGCATATATTCTTGTAATCCCTGTAAGAGAATGTGTCTGTTACGGGTGCTGGCACAAACATGTTGACAGTGACGTCAATAATTTCATGTTTGACGAAACTGGGCAAGCATTCATTCCTGTAGTCAAGTATTTCGTCGTTCTCGTCCATGACTATTAAATCTATCCATGTATGAGTGGTTGGGGTCTTGTGGTGTGTCGCACCATGCGGCACGATTCTCAGAGACAACTCGCTTGCTAGATTTTTAATAGTTTTTGCATCCGCGTCGGTCGCCATTGGAATTCCTATTGCAATCCCCCATTATGAATTTATGACTATAATCACTACTATAATCGCGCAAGAGTTGGAAGAGACTGGTGTTCATCTGCATGGCAATGTGTGGCGGTCTATATATAACGCCGATTAAAATGGGAGAGGAGTTGCCCTTCTGTACTTGACAAAACAGATATTCGGGGACGGAAGGTAGCCCCGGCACCTCTGTGTCAGATGAATTTAATTTTAACACTTGAAAATCCTTCCGTATGTACAGGGCAACTCCGCTCCATTCACATTGCGATCTTGGCGGATTACGGAGTAGCCGTCCATTTGAATGAGTGTGTCATCGACGGTCGAGTCTATTCATGATTCCGTGATACTGAAAAAGTGATATGGATTTTCTGCCAGATACAGGCGGAGTTTCTCAATGCGTGATCTGATAATTTATATTGAGAAATCCCGCCTTTAGGAAATTTCCACCCCACGTCTCACCGCATGCTAACGAGCCTAGTCTAGGCGCTTGTCCGCATCGGAATTGCGTACAGCTCCCTGCTTTTCATTATTATCTGTAAGTGCTTTCTTAATTGGCTGTTGTTGTTTTGGAGCAGATTGACGAGATGTTTGTATCGCCTGCAAATCGGCGGTCGTAGCGAATTCATGCGCACGCTCCTCACTTTTGTACCTAGCCATAAATCTGCCGCCTGTGTGCCAAACATATTTAAATCCTAGCCCCCGGGCAATTGATTTTAGGTTTTTAAATTGCACGAATTTTTCACGAGGTAGCATTTTATTAATAAAGATTTTGTGGTCGGGCACACAGGCATCAGACACCGGTCCAGGTAGTACAGCGGTAACTTTTGTGGTGGTTAGATAGGTGGGCACCCCGCGCTTGGCACGCATTACATCCCTGACCAAGCTCGCGCTTCTAAGCCTGACTATACAAGAGGGCAGCGCGCGTGATCGCGACACCAAACCCTCCTCTGCCTCTCGGCCATTTCTCTTAAGCGGGTCATGGGACTGCAAGACGCAAGTCTCGAGAACGTCTTCTTCTGAAAGAGATGGAAGGACGGTTCTGAGTGCTGCAGAAACTATCTCCTGTCTTACGTCTTCAACTAATATGCAGTCATTCTTTAAAATCCCGTTGAATATAACTTCGCAAGACTCAGAACCATCAGCTCCCGGGACGACGACAGGAACATCGGGGCCCGATCGAGAGGATGGGTGTAGTTTCGATGCTTCAATGCCGGCAGTTGTAATGGAGCTTCCAGGCTTCGCAGTAATCACATAACTAGTCTCGTCGTCAGATGATTACATGCGAGCATACTGCACGTTTGAGATTCTGCTGAGCGCTTTTTCAAGTTTGTTGCTTACTAATGTATCGTTTGATCGACAAGCAGCTTACAGTCCAATTTCACACATTCTAGAATTACGTTTTGATTTTTAATTTGCTCCTCGAGAGTGGAGACTCGCAACGCAAGATCAACGGAAGTGCTGCTATTGTTATTATTATTAGCATGTGCGTTGATGTTATGCAGCGCGAGACCCTTACTCTCGAGGGTCTTCATCTCATCGAGCTGCTTCTCGATTATGTCAAATCGTTGAAAAAATAAATCCAGTGTGCTCACTGGAATAAGAACATTTTTGTTATCACCCTCCATATTTATATCCCCTATTGAATGGGTCGGTACCTGAAGGGTTTCATTCCGCGTTAATGCAGTCTCTCCAGCTGACGATTTTGCGCAGTCCACGATGTCCTGGATGAAGGGGTCTCTGCAATGACTTCTGTGCACAAGTACCATTCATCTGGTCCGCAGTTGGCCCCTGTACGTCCGAAACCCGCCCGACAGATTCTCGCGCAAGTCGCTTGCCCACTGGCGTCGATGAGATGAGAGATGAGCAGTGGGGGGGAGCGGCTGTGGCAGTGGACATGGGTTTGCGGTGCTGCGCAATAGGTGGTACACTCGTGCTTATCTGCGTGCTTTTTGGTGTGCTTTTGGGCTTGGTTGACGTTGCAGTTTTCGCTTGAGCCGGCCGCTGTTCTTCTTTGCGGCATAAGTCACGCGGGGCGTCTCTTTTTTGCCCGAGCACTTAATGTGACATGGACGGCTGCATATTGAGCAGAAACCTAACTGCCGTGCCGATATTTCACCACACACAATACACCTGTTCTTCATGATTCAAAACAGAGAGCGTAGAGGTTTGTTTTGATGTTGAGTACCTTCTGATACTGGAGAGTTTAAATTTCCAAAGTTTTGAATTCAGCCGTTGGATGTTATCGTGGCCGTTGCAAGGAGTGCTGCAAGTGGTGTTGTTTGTGCAGTGCCGGGTTGCGTGTGTTGTATGTGTTGTGGCAGCGAATGGCGATGTTGTAACAGCTGAATGTATGCGTCAACAGATGCAGAGAGGCGTCCAAAACTACTTGGTGGTTTATAAGTGTCGAGTTATATTGCAGGAAAATAGCACCGCTAAGCGTGCAAGTTTTAGGTTGGAAGCTTGAGAGCCGGTGGGGCTATATTCCTGAAAAAATTTACTCGTCGGAGTAAAAGAGATATAAGTATAAGGCTCGATAAAGCCGAGGCAGACGACGTCTACACTTACTGAGAGAGCGCAAGAGAGAGCGCGAGAGGGAGAGAGAGAGAGAGAGAGATCTTTTCACTCTTCGACAAGCCTCGTCTCCATCTGCACGTCGCCGTCTTCCTCCTATGCGTTTATAAATATTTAGCGCCAGGCGCATACTCGAGGTACGCTAGTATACGCAGAGTGAGAAAGATTGAAAAAGAAAGAGCGATAGCGCGTTCGATCGAGAGACTCTAAGAAGCGTGAGTTTAGAACACTTGATAGAATTCGAACTCTTGCGATAGCGTAAGAAGTCGCCGTGAGTGCGAGCGCAGTACTTGCGCCGTTGTGTACCACATCGGGTGCGCACTATTTCCCGTTGCATAGTCGGCGCAGAAGGTTGTGCAACGTTTATAATATTGTTGTTTTATCGGCAATAAAAGCCAAATTTATTTCGGAGTCAATACTAGTCAACAAAAGACAATAATTTTAAGCCAAAATATAACATAATTTTAAATATTATTGATCAGAACCCCACAATTTAAGTAAAAAAATATCAGAAATAATTCACAGAAGAGAATGAGTACTAACGGTAGAAAATGCTTTACATCAGATTTTCAGTCGTACACTTATAAAAACATGACAAAAAAATAAAATAGCGCCAGGCATTATTTTTTACACGTATGAAATATTGTTTTAGCATAGTAATTATTAATAAAATAACAATTTTTAATGTAATAACAACGAAAATGAATATGTAAATTTTTAATATCTTTATTGAAATTATTAGATATGAGATCTTTCTTTTCACTAATTACACAGGCACACAAAAAAAATGCCAGAGCCCAGATAACTCATAAGTATATTCCTATGTACTTTGACCCGCTGAATCCGAATCCAGGGGTCAGAATTGGCCAATTGGCTCTGTATCTATCGACCTAACCTCAAGCGGATCTCCGATTCATTGTCAACGAATTCGAAAATATAAGAAGATCATAGTCTTGTACTTTTATATCAATTTGATGCTCAGAACCCAGATTCAACAGTAGACGAGTCATTCTCGTGGTATGCAGTATTTTTGGAGGTTATGTTGGAAGATTTTCGAGGTTGGAAACTAATGGTGTTGGGACTATTAACCCAAATTCAGATGCGGCGTCCATAAAAACATATCAACATGCACAAAATTCATTTCCAGACCACAAATAAGACCATGTTTGCAATTTCGTAGGTATTCTTTGAGCATACAAATATATTCCGATATGATGGGGTTAAACGGGCTTGAGATTCGTATTCAGCAACCTCAAAAACACAGGGGAACATGCTGTGTCACTCGATAGTTCGCTGATACTAAGAGGCGCGCTAGCATCGCTGTGACGGACGCTTTCAACGACATGAGGGCGTCGGTTCACCATCTCTATGAACAATTTGCTCGTTACCAGTTCAATCGAAGCCCGTGTATTTAAACACAGCAACTTCTTAGAAAATTATGGGCTTGACGAATGTAGCAAGTGTTGATGTTGATGCCGCTATCCACGAGTGTAGGTGTAGCCTAATGTCAAATGAGTATCATTTTCTTAGGTTACCTCATTCCTTCCTTTTCCAGTGTCATCATCGCAGCAGGTGGTTTACAAAGTTGCTTCGGCCATGATGTACTTAAGAGGGCTAGACACCTATTTTTTCTGAAATAAAAATAGTCACATTTTAACACACAAATGTCAACCAATTATTTCCACATTTTACACATAAAAGAGAGTATATTTACCTTCCCTAGTACCTCCCATAGTATTCGGGACTATTTAGTTCCAATTTGGAATCAATCCATCCGCAGAATCATCTAAAACTTTGCGGATAGGGAAAAAACTTGATTCTTCGATAACTATATTTCTGGACTATATAAAAAGCCCAGCAGTGCTCTAAGGAAAGGTAAATATACCCTCTTCTATGTGTAAAAAGTTGGAAATAATTGGGTGATATTTATGGATTAAAGTATGACTTTTTATTTTAGAAAAAAAAGTGTATAGCCACCTTAAGAAGCGAATTGAATAGCGTTGTTGTCAGCGAATTGCTTCGTTATTGTTAGAAGACGTTAGTTAAATGCGGTTGTGTTCACTGAATGCCTGTACTTTGCTGCAACTAATCTTATGGTGAAGAAAGATCAAAAAGCCGAATCCATCTCAAATCAGGAGGTCCGCCTATGCCTATGCCACCTATCATGTCGTAATAAAAATATTTATGTTCTATTCAAAAATTATTTCACACGTATTATTTTATTTTTTTGTTTTATCAAAATTTCATGCGTTCAGCATGCCGAAAATTCTTACTTGAAAAAAAAAAATCTTTTATGTAATTTTCAAACGGCTACTGTTTCACCAGTTTTTTAAGATTTTCAGCATGTAACCCATAATTTGACTCAGTGTTGAGCCCTCTTTCACGCCCTTTATGTTATTTAAAAAAATAAAAAATGCACGGGTTATGTACTTTTTACTGAAAAATGCATACATTTTTAGAGAAGTGAATTTTTCTCTGAAACCCCATTTTTTTTTTACTCAATTTTTTTTTTTCGTGATAGAGGAAGTAAATACTTATCTATATGTATTTGTGAGATTCCGGGCATTTGCGCTGGGATAGCGATCACAAATGAGATAACAATCAATATGAAGGTTGATAAATATCTTTGTGCGTAAGTAATATATAGGTACACATAAGTACGTATTTATTTTTTATTTTTGTCTTTTAGTTGTTTTATTTTTATACCTATTTTATTACTTTTGTTTTTCTGCTTTATTGTTTTTACTTCAGTAAGCGATCAGTGGTCTTTACTGTCAAACAATGTATTTTATCATTACATGTTTTCTTAACCCATATATGAGTTTTTTGAATTCCAGGATACTTTGTAGTTGTAAGCCAATCGATATTTTTTGCTTTTCTGAATTGTTCTATTTCAACATCTTGTAAATGTATTATTTTAATTGCATCAGTATATTTTTGAACTTATATTGTAAAATCATTTGCGTTTTGAATAGCTTCTTCAAGGGGCTCTCGAAGATTATGCGAAGTAGCATAATGCTTTATAAATCCACCCACACCATCTACAGTTCCTTTGCCGTGCCCAGTAGCAGAGAACAACCATTTTATATCATGCAATGCTCGTTTTAATTCATCTAATTGAAAGCGATTTTTGAAGTGACTAGCGGTGCCGTCTGATACGATGAGAATATTTTTAATTTAATCACAAACAATTCTCTTTCAATACGTTGAATCATGATTTCGGTCATCACATCACTTATGACTGCGAAACTTTGTCTCGAATTCCCTTGATAAGCCACTGCTGTGAAAATAGAAATTTGATCATTAACCCAATGATTTCCTTGAACAGCTTCGATTTACCAATTCTCAATTCGGGACAATCATTTTTAAATGCTTTATACGTTGATTTCAGACTTCGAGTAAGAAAACGTTTAACCTTCTTCTCTTTCTTATCATTTACTTTAACGGTTATAACGTCACTCTTTTTAGGACTCTGTCTTGGACAATTAAAATCGTCATTTAAATAATATTCCATAACAATTTTTGCAGTATTTTTATCAATTGGATGGCCTGTATATGCTTCTGGTTCCGAATGAACTCCCTTTTCTTGCGCAAGACTTTTCGCTCTTTCTAACATGTACATTGTTATATCTGGAAATAAAGATGAAATTTCATTTTTCGTTAAGGATGAGAGTAGCGAAGTTAGAATTTTTATTTTTTTGAGACCGTAGAACACTTTTGCAAAGCTAAACCAAGATTTTGTATTTTTTTTTTAACGACGAGATGTGTGATATATTGCAGAAACCTATCTTTTCTTGGTAAATGTTAAGTCAAGCCATAGCCCTCTAGCGGACAAATGTATTAGTACATAAACTCATACAAGTTGGCACTCGTCCATGTGTATTACTTATGTACGCACGAAGATAAACATCTCTATATTGACTGATATATCATTGTTATATCACATATATAAGCGTTAAGCGTGAAAACTTTGTTTTTGTATTATCTCATTAGTGATCGCTATCCCAGCGTAAATGCCCTGAATCTCACAAATACATTTAGATAGGTATTTATGTCTTCTATCACGACAACAAAAATTGAGCAAAAGAATAATGGAGTTTTCGAGAAAAATACACATCTCTAAAAAGTGCATTTTTCAGTCAAAAGTGCATAATTCGTGCATTTTCAATTTTTTTTTTTTAAAGAGCATAAAGGACGTGAAAGAGGACTCAAAATTGAGTGAAATTATGTGTTACACGCGTAAAAGCTTGAAAAACTGGTGTAACAGTAGCCGTTTGAGAATTACATTGAAAAATTTATTTCTAAGTAAAAATTTTATCGTAATTTTTCGGCATCGCTGAACGCATGAAATTATGATAAAACAAAAAAGGAAAAAAATGCGTGCGTATCAAATCATTTTTGGAGTAGAACATAAATATTTTTATTTCAACATGATAGGTGACGTAGGCATATGGGGACCACCTGAGTTGACATGGATTCGGTTAGAAGTTAAATCCGCGTCTAACTATTCACGGTATTTCGATTGAACTTTCGTGCAAGGAAATTCGTAATTCTATTGTTAATCTAAAAACTCTTGATGTCGGCTTCTATCGCCTCAAACTAATTTATATGTACCCTGAGGAATCTTCTTGTAGTTTAGACAAGTCAATGTGGACAAGACCAAGGCGATATTTTGTGTGTCCAAAGTGAACATTAATTTTGTCTACTGGGCTTGCCAGACATTGAGGTGGGCATCGGGGTGTTCATTCTATTCAATAGTGAGGTTGTGATTTCGGTGTTACACTTGATAGTAAGATGACGTGGGAACCGTGTGTCGACTAAGTTACAAAAAAGTCAACAATGTCCTATATAGCCTGCGATTCATTGTGTGACCACTGAGACACTTTGCAAAAAACTAGTCAAGACCTTAGTTCAATCCCACTTAGATAACTGTTTAGTGGTACTACTAGACACGAATTACGGACAGAGGCGTATACTAGATCGACTGAGCAATGCGTGCACGTGATACATCCTTGGGGTTAGAGGGGATGCTCGTATCAATTTCTACAGAAGACGGTTGGGCAGGTTCCGCCTGGACTCTTACAGACTATAGTTCGCAGTCCTTCTTTTATATAAAATTGTACAGTTACAAGAGTTCGGCTACTTGGCTTTCTTTTCTTTTTTTTTTTTTTTTTTTTATTGATTACAAGCCCAGGTAAACCAGCAGGACAGTGCAACTGGAACTTGTGTCTGGGTTTGTTAATTATGAATCGAGTGCTTGGTCATTTCAGGTCTGGGATACTCACATCTGGAACTCCCCGCCCCCTCTCCGTAACGCTAGTTACCATCTTATTCATCGTTTAAGAGGGCAGTGCGACAACACCTATTTGACCTAGATGTCTAGTCTTACTATGTGGACACTAGGAGCTACCAACACGGGGATCTTTTTCCATTTTCTTTGATTTGTGTTGACGTAGTAGACTACTTTAACCTTTAGACTGCCGAAAAGTCTATATATAGATGCACCCTCTGACACGAACTTTGTATATAGTTGATACATGATACGAGACACTAATTTGGCCACTTTTAAAGGGCGGTTTGAAGGTTCGAATCCCGGCAGTCTAAAGGTTAAACTGGTATACACGAAAATATGAACTTTGTAATTTAAATTCAATAAGTAATTTGATACTAAATATAGTTGACTTCAATTTTATAGCATATCGTTGAAACATTGGACCAACACCCCCCTCTCCCCTCCATTATTGCTTGAAACAGAACTATTATTGATGACATACTATTCTAAAATGAAAACCTATATTTTAAAAACTTGAAAAGTTAAATCGAATTTCGTAAATTATTTAACTTAGAATCAATTTTTAATGTTAGTTTAAGTGATCGAAATCTACTAATATATTATGAGACAGTTACGCAAGTGCAAGTGAATAAAATATAACTTGATCACCTTGATTATAAAGACAAACTGAAAAGTGTTATTAAAATAGTTTCAAATAGTGCACTAAATATAATGTGTAATAGCAAATATTATATTTTTTGTCGATTTGTGTATCAAATTATGTCTGGGCACAATATTATTGATTTAATTTGAAAAGAATATTAGGGGTTATGGCCAAATTAATTGGAAATATGAAGAAAGGAAAATCGATTTCCACGATTTGAAGTACATTTACGAATTAGCTAATTTCGTATGATTAATGTAATACATGTTTTATGACCCGTTTGATTCAATCATAGCTGATAACACCTATTTTATTGTATAACTAAATATTGTTATTTTATTAAAGTAAGATTTATGTTACCATTCATTTAAGCAAAAGGAAATGTTAAATTTTATTGAACTATGTGTATAACATCCACGTGTACAAGGAAGATAAAATATATATTTTGTATATTTGTCTATTAAAAGAACGTCTTATACTAAAAATACAACTATAAAAAAATAAAATCTTAGAAAAAAAGAAAAAAAAAGTAAAGTTTAGAGGAAGAACG
This sequence comes from Torymus texanus, assembly GCA_036873485.1. Classification (NCBI taxonomy): domain Eukaryota; kingdom Metazoa; phylum Arthropoda; class Insecta; order Hymenoptera; family Torymidae; genus Torymus; species Torymus texanus. The sequence goes on from JAYJLV010048974.1 coordinate 15,184, forward strand.
CTAAAATAATTTCAGATGGCGAGGAGAACTATATATTCTGTACTAGAAAATAGACGAAATTTTCGTAAAGAAAAAGTCAAAATGATGTTATGTCTTCTTCTTTACTGTCGTTGTAGGTAAACAGCAAATGCTTCAACTTCAAATAACTCCGAATTAAACGAATTATAAGAAAATTATAAAACTGACTTCCCTAGCTATGCAATTGTTTCATAGGCATAAATGGCCAATCGATATTAAAACAGAGCAAATCAATCGAACTTATAATGAGCAAACAAAGTAGCTATAGAAAGGATTTTATCTACTGTGCGTTGAAAAATTAAACTGTATGACCCGATTCATGCTCATTTTTCATTAAATTCTTGTACATCGACAGTAATTACAAATCTTATCTGCTCATGTAATCCTCGCTTTCGAGTTCTCGACCCGTTATTAAATTCGGTACTGAGCCATCCCAGACTAAAAAGACATGCGAAAGACCCGTATCGAAACGAAAATAGACGTTAGATAATAAACCTTATCAACTCACAATTTATGAATTCATCAGATGCACTGTTTTCATAATTTCTGCTCAACGGTCGACATATTCGAGTACATAAACTAAAGCACTTTTTGCTATAGTATCTGAATAGCACTATCTCGATTGGGCAGAGCTAAGACGTTGTTTTGCTCGTCCAAATGATAAAGCTATTAGAAAAATCGATTTTTCGGAGTCTAATTTTAGATGACCGCGGTTGGGAGAAGAGAAAGAGCAAGAGTGAGCAAAAGACTTCTTCTTGCAAAATGAAAGATGCGCTGATAACGTGCCACCAAAAAAAAAAGAAAATAAAAGAAACCAAGGAAACAAGCCTCGAAGAAACTCAGCGGCGCGCAATTGCCGTAAATTATAAAACCATCTCTAAAGAAATCTCGATGCGCTCGCACGCGTGCGTGCTCGCATGCTCTCGCGGTATAGAGACACGCTGTACACGACACGGCACTTATAAACGCGAAAAAAGCACAGCAGCTCTCTTTTTCCTACGCAACACGACATGCTGCTGCTACTGTTCATGCAGCGACAAGAGACACATGAGCATATAGGTATAGAACGAGTGAGGAAAAAACGGTTGCTGGCAACACTCGCGGACACGATAATAATGTACTCACTCCGTAGCGAGAGGAGACGTGGCCGTCAGCAGCGGACGCACGGTAGCCGTGCCATGCCCGATGCCTACCGCCGACGCACAGGACACGCCGGACGAGCCTCGCGACGTGAAGCCTCCTCAGCAACAGCAACGACGTAGCGAGATTCTTGTCGTCGTCGTCGTCGTCGTCCTCGTCGACGTTCTCATCCGCTCCATCGCGCTATATAGCACTCGCGAGACTAGGAAAGGGGAAACAGGAGGCAGAGATAGAGAGAGAGAATAGAGAATAGAGAATAAAGAAAGAGAGACAGGACAGTGGAGGAAGAGTGTGAGCAGAGAGCGCGGCGGTGTATATCGCCTCTTGCCTCTGCAGGGGTTGGAGCGCCGTGGCCGACTACTACACTTTCTATCCCTCTCTCTCTCACTCTCTAACGCATACACACATATATATACACAGATACAGTCTCGGGGGGGTTGGTTTCCCAGCGGCGGCGACGACTGGACGGCTATCTTTGCTGTGCGAGCGCGTATACGTTGCCGCTGCTGTTTCGTCGAGGGGCAAAATCAATAGTATTACGGTGCTGCTACCAGGCGACGGGGTTGCAAAGCTGAGCGACCGCTCAGCCTTTGAATCGCGCGGCGCATGCACGATATACCCTTTTTTCCTCCTCTCTCCCCTTGCCACTCTCGTTGCCCCTCGGATATCGCGTGCCAGTCGCGTTGAGGGTTGCGGCGGCCGCGTGGGCGGGATGCATTGGCGAGAGGTTGTCCCTCTGCTGGCGAAGGGTGGATTTTGAGAAAGTGAAGGCGCGAAACTGATTCCATTTGAATTGAGTCTTTTGGATTGATTATGGGTTCGCTGTTTAAGGCTGATGATGGATATGTGTTTTTTTTACTGTTAACGTGATTGATTTGAATTCGTTTGAACTGAAAAGACACGAGGAAAGTTTTTCAGATTTAAAGAAGTTTATATTTAATTAAGTTATTTTATGTGTGCTGTAAATTGGGTTTTATTATAGAAATGTATGTCATTACTGAAAAATGATGTAATTTAAATCAAAATGCTTATTATCGGAGAATATTTATCATGTATAAATCTTCGGAAAATCGCGCTTAAATAAAGTTTGCCATGAGAAATATTAAAATATTCTTTAATATAATTTCAAATAATTAATATTTGTCACAAGATTATTACGGCATCGTATTACTTCTTAAAAACTACACATCTTCCACGCAAAGATTTATTAGGTGAAGGAAAGGTGTGAGTCAAGGACGAGACCATGAGAGGTTCACTCACGAGTTCGTATCAATAAAACGACGTTTTATTTTTACGATAAATATATATGTAAGCCGTCCAACGACTCCATTCAGTATTCCTACGTTTATTCCCGAATATTTCAGAGTTTCTGAACACTCGACACGTGTCTGCTGTAAAAATTGGAATAGCATATATCCGCCTTTGCTTTGATAAAGAAAAATCATAAGATTGTGGTTGCTGTAAGTGGGAAATCCAATGCAGACTATATACTTTGGAATTGACAAGGACGAATTATTTTTTAGAGAGACATTTTTCAATTAAAAGGGACTTATATTTTAATTAAAATACCCATAAGTATGACGCACAGATGTAGTAACGTATGTAATAAACTTGTCAAAAATATTCCTCGAGGTATTGTTTGCCAAATGTTGTACACGCGAAACGATAAATTCCTACTTTTAATTAATAACATACTCAAGCGAATTCAAGTGCATTCGTCAAATAAATAGGGTAGATGGTATTAATTAATAGATTTTTCAAAATTGTGAATCTTTATTATATGTGGAAAACGTGTACTAACTGTTTCATGATTAACGAACTGCAAAAGCTTTTTATAGTGAAATATATTTCTATTAATCACCTTGAAGGTAAATAGTTTAAAAGAGAAGGAAAAGGTAACTAATATCAGTCAAGTTAAAACACAATGATGCAAGTATGCTCATATCAATGAAGCGTGAGTACGAGCGTATAAGTTTTAATTTTATACGTGTAACTGAATGTTAATCCAGATGCAGTGTTATAAAATACAATATGTTGATTAAATCTAAAAAAACTTGACATCTCGTTCTAAATATAAATCAGTATTTAATTATCGTGTTGTTATTAATACTGAAGAATATAAAGCAAACGTAAGTGTATATGGAACTGAATATGTAATGCAACAGTACTGGTACTAACCTAAGCCCATTTAAATACCGATAAATGAAAAATCGATTCTGTTAATAAAATAATTGATACAATGCGAAAAAAGACAAACAGATTTTTAACAACAAAAAATTAATTGCAGCAAAAATATTAAAAAAAAAAACATTTAAAAAAGTTTTCCCGTAATCAATCTTAGTTACTGCGAGTTACATAATGTATTTTTTAATTGTATACATGTTCTAATTTTTGCCCTCTGATAATTTCATTATGATATCTATCATCGAAAATGATTCAGAAAAGAACGTAAAAAAATTATCAACTATTATGTCAGTTCCTCTCATATTTTGAGGATCAGTTAACCATATAAATTGAAATAATTATAGTATAACAGAATTTAATAATAATTTAATAACTCAACACAACGTTAGATATCTCACATGCCTTTTAGACTAAAAAAAAGTTCATTACAATTTCATCCGGCACAATTTATCTTCATAATTATTTCAATTTTCAAAATAAAAACTCCGAGTATAGGGCAGCCTTCCTTTCTCGTCGTAGCTAAATAAACCACATAAATAAGAATGTCATTGCACGTGCAAAAGGTGCAGTGTCGCAAGAGCAGCGCATTCATTTTTATATATATCCACGCTCTAATGGTTCCAGCATGCAGTTATATGCCCCATCGCGCGCACCGGTTATGACGGCCGGCCGCATAACGAAAGGTCTACGTTTGATGTACATTTTTTTTCCGAGAATTTCATGAGCATGCGCAAACAGGCAAATGACGAGGGAATCGCCGCACGGTAATGTCCTGACGCGGTTTCGCAATCGACTTACAAAAATTACGCTGTTCACTTACACTCGCGTCTTCTGTGCTGCCGGGGCAACCACTCTGAAGAAATCGGCGCTTAGTATACATATATACGAGTTTACACGCGGGTATTTTCATAAATTTAGTTGCCGGTCGACATGAGCTTGCCCGACTCTAGCATAGATTTCAGGAAAATTGTCCGGTTCTATGCTTATTGTACTATGAAATAAAAGCAACGATGTATATCGCCGTACACGTTGCTTATAAAATTTATAAATCTGTAGACTCTGTACAGAATTTTTTTTACAATCTCACGAGACAATCGTTAACAGAATTTCTAGAGACCATAATTAACGTAATTTCTATATTTGATTTTTTATGACAGTTAAAATTGTGCAACGTTACCACAGGCTCCCTGCTCCTGTAAACTTTAAAATCCATCTCCCTACCACCTCATTCACTTCACTATATATATTGGCTCTACCGAGTAAACACAATCGGTGTTTACTTTATGAGTTTCACCACTCTAAATGGCATCTCCCATTCACTCGGTTCGCCAAATTACACACCACAGCCCGAAAGTTATCCAGCAATATATATCTCATACTCCAATAAGACACAATAGCTGCACAATAAACAATATCCTCGCGTGCGCCCGTAAAAATAAAAAAAAGTAAACTTTCTCGAGCTTTGTCTATCATGTATATAATAGACTTACTCGATCCTTGTTGTTGTTCGTCAGGATGATCGAACTAGACGAACGGCTGTTCCCGTTACCGATACTGTTGTTAATCACGTTCTTCTCCATCTCTTCCTCCATCTTTCTTTCTTCTATCTCTTCCTCTCTTTACTTCGTGTCTTCAAGCACTCATGAACACCCACGACGGAAAAAAATAAACCGTGACACCTCACTAAATTAAAAAAAAACACAGTCGCCTGCGCTAAAGTGTAAACAGAACTGAGTTTTCGACACTCATTGACACGCACTTATTTCTCTTCGCGATATCTCTACAAAATGAAGAAAAGCCGGCCAGCAGCAGCAGCAACAGCAGCCCTCGCGAGCAGCGCGCGAAAGTCGGGAGAGTTGCCGCGCGCCGGCGGACTGCGACGTACGGACTAGAGCCTGTGTATACGCCGGGTATCCGTGCGCGTGCGCGCGCCGCCCGTCTCACAGTCACCCCTCTCCTCTGTACTCGCACGCGCGGTCGGCCGCGCGAC